>CM076578.1:1565048234-1565344864 GCA_034641835.2 Pinus albicaulis | reverse complement strand
ATTTAGAGGCCTACATTGGTACCAAGATTCAGATATTGAAGTGCTGCAATCACATAGATAATCCAATTTCAATATCGAGCTCCTCAAAAGCAAGAAAAAGGTGTGTATTTTTTTCCGAATTGCATAAGTCTTGTTTGAAGAATAAATTTGAATTGATTCCAAGGGCATATTGTAGAATAAATATTAGTATTGGGTTCTAAAAGATGCCCCGTAAAAATAATTCAACACCCATTAAGCCTTCAGAAGGGTCTACTATGACTCATGAAGATGAAGAATTGCAACATGATCTATCAAAATTACAAGAGCAAGTGCAACAAATTTCACTCTCCCAAAGAGCAACAAAAAATGAAATGGAAGTTTTGAAGAAAGGCATGGAAAAGAAGATGGATGGTTTGAAGAAAGGCGTGGAACCTAAGATGGATGGCATGGAAGCTAAGATGGATGACATGAAAGAAAACATGGAAAACAACATGAAAAACATGAAGAATGATCTAAAAGAAAACATCGAAGGTTTGACCAAGTTGATACAAGAAATGTTTCCTAATGGTGAAAAGATAGTAGAAGAACCTCATGATAAGAACAAAATAAATGTTAATCGCGATTTCATAAACTCTAATGTTGGCGGGAAGAACCACTATATTCCAAAAATGGATTTGAGGAAGTTTGATGGGAAGGATCCTGTAACATGGATACTACAGATGGAGCAATATTTTGATCTCCATAATGTGCAAAACACACAAAAGGTACGCATTGCAACTTTACATTTAGAACAAAACACATTTGTATGGTATCGATGGCTTTGCTCCTGTAAAAAAATTGTCACTTGGTCAATTTTTATGGAAGAAATGATAACACATTATGAGGATACAAAGAGCAACACCTTCTTTAGCCAATTGATAAATCTCAAACAAAAGGGTTTAGTGGGGCATCACATTGAGGACTTCCAAAAATTGAATATAAGGGTAACTGATATTCCAGAGGAACACAGGATTGATCTCTTCATAGGCACTTTAAAGGATAACATCCAACATGAAGTTCGCGTTCTGGAACCTAATTCAGTGGAGAAGGCATTCAGGTTGGCAAGAAAAGTTGAATGTAAAATTATGGCAACAAGGAAGCCTACAACTCAATTCTATAAAGAAGGAAGTGTTGCTATGTCTAGATTTCCACAACCTACAAGGTTGACACCACAAAAATTGGAAGAAAAAAGAGCAAAAGGGCTTTGCTACAGTTGTGATAGAAAATACACTAAAGGTCATAAGTGTGCTGAGAAGAAATTATTTTACATAGATTGTGAAGAGGAAGAAGAAAATGAACAAGAGGAGGATATACACCAGGAACCAGCCCTAGAAGAGGAAGAAATGAGTCCGACCATATCGTGTAATGCATTGGCAGGAATTACCACTCCTCAAACTCTCAAGATAGAAGGATATATCAAGAAGAAAAAGGTAATAGTGTTGATTGATTCAAGTAGCACCCATAATTTTATTCATTGTAAGGTAGCCAAGGAATTAAATTGTTTCCTATACCCAGCACCAGAATGTCAAGTGATGGTTGCAAATGGAGGAACTATAAATTGCTATGGAAAATGCCATAATATCAAGCTAACCATGGGGGAATATGTATTGACTAGTCCAATGCTTTCCATTCCTATGGGAGGTGCTGATGTTGTACTAGGAGTACAATGGTTACAATCTTTGCGGACGGTAGCTTTTAATTTTCAAGAACTTTTCTTGAAATTTTTTTTCGAAGGAAAGGAAGTCGAATTACGGGGTATTGAAGGGAAGCTGGGAAGGAAAATAAGCTCTAATGTCATGAAAAAGCTTCTAAAGAAAGAACAACGAGGTGTAATTGCACAATTATGCTCACTAGAAGTTTTGACTTCAAAATCATCTATTTCTGCAGATCTCCAACAAGTCTTGGACAATCATTCCAAGGTGTTTGAAACTCCCAAAGGAATCCCACCTATTCGTGATCATGATCATGCTATTCATTTGATTCCAGGAAGTGTTCCTCCAAACATCAGGCCTTATAGATATCCTTACTTCCAAAAGAGCGAAATTGAAAGTATGATTGCAGAAATGTTAGAGGCGGGTATAATTCAACCCAGTCAAAGTTCTTTCTCTGCTCCTGTAGTATTGGTACACAAGAAGGATGGATCATGGCGAATGTGTCCGGATTATAGGGCGCTCAATAAGCTCACCATTAAAGACAAATTTCCCATTCCTGTGATTGATGAATTATTGGATGAATTACATGGAGCAATTTATTTTACCAAGTTGGATCTTCGTTCAGGATATCATCAAATTAGAATGAAGACTGAAGATATTCCGAAAACAACATTTTGAACTCATGAGGGTCACTATGAATTTTTGGTCATGCCTTTTGGCCTTACCAATGCACCTTCTACATTTCAAGGGTTGATGAATTCCATTTTCAAACCCTTCCTTAGAAAATTTGTGCTAGTATTTTTCGATGATATACTAATCTACAGTAGGTCTTGGAAGGATCATGTTGAACATGTTGACAGGGTGCTCAAACTATTGCAGGAGAAACAATTATATGCAAAAACATCCAAATGTTTCTTTGGAGTACAAGAGGTGGAACATTTGGGTCATATTGTATCTCACGAGGGTGTTAAAGTAGACCCTAACAAAATTAAAGCCATTAAGGAATGGAAAGTCCCCACAACCATAAATAAGTTGCGAGGATTTCTTGGGTTAACAGGGTATTATCGCAAGTTTGTTAAGAATTATGGGAGAATAGCAGCACCTCTAACAACATTATTGAAGAAAGATGCATTTTAATGGACTCCTGAAGCAACTAAGGCCTTTGAACATCTTAAAGAGGCAATGTGCCTAGCACCGGTCTTAGCTACGCCAGACTTCACAAAAACCTTTTTTGTGGAATGTGATGCCTCAGGAAATGGAATTGGTGCAGTTTTAATGCAGGAAGGAAGACCCATTGCTTTTGAAAGTCGTCCAATCAAAGGAAAGTATTTACAGAAACCTATTTATGAGAAGGAAATGCTAGCAATACTACATGCACTAAAGAAATGGCGAACTTACCTAATGGGAAGACACTTCAAGGTAAAAACTGATCATGATAGTCTTAAACACTTTTTGGAAGAAAGACTATCGTCAGAAGAGCAGCAAAAATGGGTCACAAAGATGTTGGGTTATGACTTTGAAATAATCTACAAAAAAGGAAAGCTTAATGTTGTTGCAGATGCACTCTCAAGAAAGAATGATGAGGTGGAAGCATTGCTTTGTGCTATTTCTATTATCCAACCAGATTGGATAACCGAAGCAAGAGATGAATGGAAGAAGGACAAAGATGTATGGACACTCATTCAAAATTTGTAGCAAGATCCTAGTACATCTGATACATTTAGTTGGAAAAATGATTCCTTATGGTATAAATATCGCTTATATGTTTGTAAGAATTCCAAACTAAAACAAAATATTCTTCTGGAATTGCACACTTCTCCTTTAGGAGGACACTCAGGATTTTTAAAAACTTACCACAGGGTGAAGAAAGAATTTTTTTGGGATGGCCTTAAATCTGATATTCGAATGTTTGTGGCGGAATGTTTGGTTTGCCAGCAAAATAAAGTGGAAACAATTAAGACCCCAGGACTTCTACAACCTTATCCATTCCAAGTCAACGTTGGGAGGAGATTTCAATGGATTTTATCACAGGTTTACCTAAGTCCGAAGGAAAGAGTGTCATCATGGTGGTAGTTGATAGACTTGCCAAGTATGCACACTTTTGTGCATTATCTCATCCATTTAAAGCAAGTACAGTTGCTACTACATTTATGGACAGAATTCAAAAGCTACATGGAAGCCCAAGGGTTATTGTGAGCGACAGAGATCCCATTTTTATCGGAAATTTTTGGACGGAGTTATTTTCTTGTTTGGGTACTCAATTAGCTCATAGCTCATCTTATCATCCTCAATCTGATGGTCAAACTGAGATAGTAAATAAATGTTTGGAAGGATATCTTCGTTGTTTTGTATCCGATAAACAAACACAATGGGTCAAGTGGTTACCTCTTGCTGAATGGTGGTATAACACTTCCTTCCATACTGCAGCAAAAATGACCCCATTTATGGCACTTTATGGATATCATCCACCATCCATCACATCATCTTTAAGGAAAAATTTGAAGGTTCAAGCAGTGGAAGATCACATCGAGCATCAGCAAGAAGTTCTCCAACTCTTAAAGGATAACCTGAATTTGGCACAAAATCGAATGAAACAACAGGCAGATCAACATCGCAATGAGAGAAGTTTTGATGTAGGAGATTGGGTATTTTTACGGCTACAACCATACAAACAAATGTCCCTCAAGCAAGCTAAGAAGGATAATAAATTATCGCCAAAGTACTATGGTCCTTACAAGGTGTTGCAAAAGATTGGTACTATGGCATACAAATTGGAGCTTCCCGCTTCTTCGCGAGTACATCCAGTTTTCCATGTTTCGTGCTTAAAGAAGGTTATAGGTGAAAATCTTCCAGTTCAAACAATATTTCCAGAACTTGATGAGGAAGGAAAAATCATATTGGAACCGGAAGCGGTCACGGAAACAAGAACTCGACAACTACGGAATCGATCAATTTCAGAGTATCTCATCAAGTGGAAGAACTTTCCCACTGAAGATTCTACATGGGAGGATGAGAATTTTATACAGAAGCACCCAGAGCTACTCAAGCATTGAGGACAACACTTTTTTGAAGGAGAGGGGCATGTTAGGTCCCTATATTACTAGTATAGTCCCTTATTGCTGTTAGTGTAACCCCCTTATTGTTATTATTGTACCCTTGTAACCCCCATTTTGTTATTATTGTGCCCTTAAATTATTATTGTTAGGTCGGCTAGGATTACATCGTGGCCCACTAGGATTACATTATGGCCCCATGGACTCCTATATATAGAAAGGAGGTTTTGTAAATTGGATCATCCAAGAATTGTTCATTTATGTAATGTATTGGAGGTTGCCCCCTCGAAGTGGCTGTGGCATTTTCGCTATAAATCTGTTTCTACGAAGGTTCAGAATCTGAAATTCATAAGGTGCGAAGCTGAAATCCTGAGGAAATTCGTCAAAAAATTTCAGAGCTTGGTTCGCAATATTTTTGGAGATATGATCTGTGGAAGGTAGTGCTTTTTCAGGCTCCTGAATTTCATCTCAAAGAGGTGATGGTGGGAAAAGTTTAATAACTCTCTCTCTGAAGATTGGATTGGAGTTCCGTCAAAAGTGATCACCATTACACGGCCTGTAGTTTCTTCGCTATCAATTTCAGAGACAAAGGACAAAACAGTGACACGTGGCAAGTCGTACAAGTTCGCTCTACTGAACCAGTCCAGAATTAGGTCATTGTGGGAGATTGGACACAACTTTGTCTTGGAGAATCAAAATCAGGCCAGACCTGTGGCATTTGAAAGAAGCTTCAGAGGGCTACTACAGGGCTGAATTTCAGATATCGAAGATTTTCAATTACAGAGATAATTCAATTTCAATATCGATCTCCTAAAAGATAGTAAAAGGTGTGTATTTTTTTTTTTTTCCGAATTGCATAAGTCTTGTTTGAAGAATCAAGTTGAATTGATTCCAAGGGAATATTTTAGAATAGATATCAATATTGGATTCTAAAATGGCCCCTAAAAATAATTCAACACCCATTAAGCCTTCAGAAGGCTCTACTATGACTCATGAAGATGAAGAATGGCAACATGACATATCAAAATTACAAGAGAAAATTTTGCTCTCGCAAAGAACAACAAAAAATGAAATGGAAGTTTTGAAGAAAGGCGTGGAAACTAAGATGGATGGTTTGAAGAAAGGCGTGGAAGCTAAGATGATTGGTTTGGAAGCTAAGATGGATGGCATGGAAGTGGGCATGGAAGCTAAGATGGATGACATAAAAGACAACATGGAAAACATGAAGAGTGATCTAAAAGCGTTTCTTTTTCAACATGTAGTGCAATTGCTAGTTTATATTATATACAATATCAAATCACATAAGAACATTACAAAAATAAATAGAAACCCCTTCCTCATATATTTTTTTCTTCACAACCAAATTCTCGTTAAAATATTTAAATCATCTTTGTCTATTAACACTTCTACATTATAAAAATATCTAATATATTTTCATGGATTTGTAGAAAAAAATTCTAGATGGCTTCCATCAATTATCATATTATGCACTTGGTGGATTTTTTTTGGAGGCATGAATAATATTCCCTTGATTGCTGATTTTTTGCATATTAAATATATTTTAGGATCAAGAACTAGTTCAAAAAATTATTACATTTCTTGATTGAGAAATTTATTTTATATTCATTAAAATTTTGGGTTGCAAGAGTTCCTTCACAACCTTGTTATCTTCATTATGTGAAAATTCAAATTGATTGTTATTTAAATTCAGTGAACTCTTTACCTTCACTTAATTCACATCCATATGAAGGAAAATTGTATGGATTTTTATTTTGTTTTATTTTATATAGCACATAAGAAAATCATCTAATACAATATCCTTTCTCAAAAATAACTCATTGGAGGTAAATTATAACTACTCATGCATACCATAGCCTTACTTTAGATGAGTAGAACATTTATGAACAAAATATAATTCTTCGCACATCCTTTTATTTGTTTTTTTTTTTGTGAATTCGGTGGGACCTTGCCATTTCTATTTATATTCAAAGACAGGTTACAAAATTATAAAGTCATTCTTTGGCCTCAACCTGCCCGAGGGAAACCAGGTATATTGGCCATCTAAAAGCATGATTTGCATCCCAATACTGAAATTTTCTCTTACGCCTATATCTTTCTTGCACTACCTGTTCCACTACTTTAATATGTACAAACATAACATACTTTAAAAGCTCATAACTAACAAAAAACCGTGAAATCTAACAAGACAATTCTTCTAGCCCTCAGATGAGGAGACTGGGGTAGGGTATTTGACATTAGACCCTGGCATTTCTGCTTGATTGAGTTGTTGAAGGATCTTCTAGAGGATTTTCTCCATGCGCCCCACTTTGTCATCTAGTCTGCTGACTCTATCGGCAGTCTGGTATTGAAAATAAAATTTATTTACTTTAAATTATTAATCATGTAATAATTATCTGTTTCATTGATGTTTATTTAATTTAAAAATTTATGATTAAAAAAAAAATTGTAATGATGCATAACCATCCTTATTCTTCAGCAGTTACTTGTGGGTAATGATGCATCCCCTTCATTTATTTTTTGAGATCGATTGTCTCTCCACCTTGTTCTGAGAGTGAACCACATTAGCTAGTTCAAAACGTAAACCTAATCCTAACAATGTGATTAATCCGAAAGCATTGTTTTCTATATTATGGATCATAAAAATCTTAGATCTAACATACTTACTCTATCATCTACTTTATCAATCTCTCATCAAACAATTTCAACTCTATATATAATACAATGAAATCCCAATCAGTGGAGTCACCAAGTAAGTTTTTCAATTCAATAAGGAGTCGCTACCAACACATTAGGGAAGTTGTCTTTATCCTTTAGTAGAGTCACTAAGTGATCTATGTTATTTTAAACAATTTCCATCCATAATATTTAAAGCAACTTTGGGTTATAGTTGTAAATTTGAAAAAGTAATCTTAAATCAAAGTTAATAGAGATATGCTAGAAAAATGTAGAGATTAAAATACAATGAAAAACAAAAAAACATAAATTAAAATTGAAATTAAAAAAAAAAAAACCTGCTAACCTTTTTTTGTTATATGAATAATGTGGTAAACTAATTTCAAAATTTAGAAAATGAGTTTTCAATAAAGAATGTCAATATATATATCTATATAAAAGAAATGGTTAGTCATTTAAGGAGACCAATATGTTCTTTAAATTAAAAGTTGTATATATTGTTCTGAAATTTCTCGATATAGAATCCTACCACAAAATATGCAAAATAGAAATACCTTACAAATATCTAAATAAAGATATCTTTATATTTTGCTGATTATTTAAAAAAAAAATAATTAATAGTTACCAATAATCAACAAAAACATAGTTAATAATAGAGTGAGATTAAAGAAACGCTAGCATAGCTAACTGGATTAACCTGTCTGACCATTCCGTTTTTAATCTCTTAAAATTTTGGCTTCTCTTTGGCGTTGGTCCATCACTAGATTATGCTCAGGTCATTGGAAACTTATTCTAAATTTAAAAAATAACCGTAAACTAAGATCATACAAAATAATAGTTGAAACAAACTGAAAAACCAAAAGCATAAATCCAAACTAAAAAAGAAAAGCATGCCAGCTTTTTATTACTATGAACGTTATATTCCAACATATTACATATCTATATAAAAGAAACAGTTGCTCAGTTAAGAGGCCAATATATCCGTTAAATTAGAAGTTGTATATATTGTTGTGAAATTTCTGGATATAGAATCGTACAACAAAATATGCAAAATAGAAATACCTTATTGATATCTAAACAAAGATATCTTTATATTGTGCTTATTATTTAAAAAAAATAAAACATAAATAAAAGTTACCAATAATCAACAAAAGCATAGTTAATAATAGAGTGAGATTAATTTTAAAAATTCACTCATTTGTTGAAGAAACATGAGATTTGTGTGTTAAAGCTTATTTAAGAAAAGAGGATGACGTATCCGTTAAAGAAGCGCTAGCATAGCTAACTGGTTAATCAGTCTGACCATTCCATTTAAAATTTTGGCTTCTGTTCGGCGTTGGTCCATCAATAGATTATCTCAAGTCATTGGAAACTTATTCTAAATTTAAGAAATAACGGTAAACTAATATCATACAAAATAATAATTGAAACAAACTGAAAAACCAAAAGCATAAATCAAAACTAAAGAAAAGAAAAGCATGCCAGCTTTTTCTTACTGTGAACGTTATATTCCAACCTTATGTGGCCAATTTTAAATTCAAGGTATCTGTCTCTGAAACGGCTATTCAAGAAAGGAGGCCAATATATGCGTTGAAGAAAACCCTACATATAACTATCGAAGGTTGCAGAAATTTCCCATTTATTTCCTCCTTGTCATGTATCTCTGGTCTGCTCGAATCTGGTCTTATGTATGCCTGGTCTGGTCTGTGTACTTGGGAGTCCGAGTCTGTGTGTTTGCGCGTCTGTCTCTATGCATGTGCCAAGTCTGTCAATGAGTGAGTCTGTGCTTCTGGTATGTGACGGGGGAGGAGGTCAATGAGTGAGTCTGTGCCCGTGCTATGTGACAGGGGAGGAGGCTGTATCGATCATCTACTGCAGGTCATTACAGGTACATTTATTTTAATTTCTTGAGCAATCAAGATTTCTTATGACTTTTGTTTTTGCTAATTTTCTGAAAATATTTTCTATTGGTTATCCATCATCCTCCAATCGTTATTGTTCAAATTATCCCATCCATCCATTTTTTTTTGGCCTAGTTTCTCCCTTCATTATTGTAGCTCGTACTCGTTCCATCGTTATTCCATTATATTCATAGTATTCCTCGCATACTTTCCCTGTTTCTTAAATCTATGTAGTTTCTCCTTTAATTGCTGCAGTTTCATCCGCATCAGCTTCCAATGTGTCTAATAGAACACGATATTTTATTTTATTTTTCTGAAACTATTTTGTATTGATCTTTTTAGCTGGGTTATCAATTCATCGCATAGTTATTGTTCAAATTAACCACCCATTCCATGCTTATGCTTATTAAATTATTGTAGTTTTTATTGAGATTAATTTGTCTTCATGGTTAAGTTCATATACCCAATTTCCATTTAAACAATTTTTATGTTAGATTCAGTCATTTATATTAATTCATTTTGTTACATAAATATCCTAATGTTTCTGTTTTTTTTATTTTGACAGAGTTTCTCCATTTTGGGTCTATGCAGCTAGCCGTTGGCGCGGACCAGCTTCCTTTCTCAAAAGCTTTATTTATTTTAGGTAGCTTTCTGAATTATTTTCTTTGATAGTTTTTTATTTGTTTCTTTTGTCATTTTAGTGTTAGGTTTGACATGATAATTATAAAAAAAGAAATGACATGGATAATTTAAGGATAGTTAAATTTAAAAAATGTATAGTTAGATTTTTCTTTATCATTTTAATTGCAGCTCTTATTTAGTAACATAATTATAAAATAAATTTATTTTTTTAATTAAAAAGTAGTTATATAAAGGAGGTTTTTATAGTTAAATATATGATGTGAATTTATATTGAGATGTATTCACTTAGTGTTACTGAATATTATTTTGGATTTTCATTTGATTTTCTAAATTAATATTTATTAGTTATTTAATCATAAGGTGGTTTCTTCAATTTAATACCTTGTTAGTTTCTTTTCTAAAAATTTCCCTATTTCCTTTTATTGGGTTGTCTTTTTTTATCGTCAATTATTTGAGGTTCAATTATCTGAAGTTTGAAATATTATCCAATAAGCTAGAGAAATCCCATAAACATAAATTAGAGTAGAGTATGTTAGGATATCCTATAGTAGTCTACTAGGTTAGAGTAGAGTAAGCTAACCTAGGCTAGGTTAGTATAGGTTAAATTATAATAGGCTAGGCTAGAGTAGGCTAACTTATGCTAGAGTGGGATAGAGGAGGTTAGGATATGCTAGAGTAAGAGTAGAATAAAATGGGATAGACAGGTTAGGCTAGAGTAGGTTACAGTAGAGTAGGCTATGCTAGGCTACACTAGAGTAGGTTAGTAAGGTACTATAAAGTAGGCTAGTAGGCTAGAGTAGGATACGCTAGGCTAGATTAGGATATGCTAGACTAGGGTATGCTAGACTAGGCTAGGATAGAATAGGCTAGCCTACAATAGGCTATGCTAGGCTAGGCTAGAGTAGGCTATGCTAGGCTAGGACATAGTAGACTAGGCTAAGCTAGGATAGAGTATACTAGGCTAGGCTAGGATAGAGTAGGCTAGGCAAGGCTAGGATAGGCTAGAGTAGAGTAAACTAGAGTAGAATAGGCTAGGCTATAGTAGGCTAGAATAGAGTAGAGTAGGCTAGGATAGGGTAGACTAGGATAAGATAGGATAGAGTAGGCTAAGGTAGGCTAGGCTAGAATATCTTAGTATGCTAGAGTAGATTAGTATGCTAGAATATAGTAGGCTAAGCTAAGCTAAGCTAGGTTACGTTTAGTTAGGCTAGGCTAGAGTAAACTAGGCTAGAGTATGCTAGAATAGGCTAAAGTAGGGTAAGCCAAGATAAGGTAGAGTAAGCTAGGCTCGGCTAAAGTAGGCTAAACTGAGTTGAGGAAGAGTAGGCTAGGCTAGGATAGGCTAGAGTAGCCTAAACTGAGTTGAGGTAGAGTAGGCTGGGCTAGGATAGGCTAGAGTAGAGTAGGCTAGGAAATTCTATACTATGATAGGATAAGATAGAGTAGGCTAAGGTAGGCTAGGCTAGGGTAGGCTAGCCTAGAGTGGCCTAGTAGGCTAGAGTAGAGTAGGTTAATTTAAGATAGGGTAGAGGAGGCTAGGCTAGGGTAAAATAAGCTAAGCTAGGGTACACTAGGCTAGGAAAGGCAAGGATACAGTAGAGTACGCTAGGATGTGCTAGACTAAAATAGGATAGGATAAAGTAGGCTAATGTAGCCTAGGTTAGGATAGGCTAAGATAGAGTAGCCTGGTTGGGCTAGGCTAGGATTGGATAGAGTAGGTTAGTCCATAATAGGCTAGGCTACAGTAGGTTAGACTAGAATAGGCTAGGCTAGAGTAGGTTAGGCCATAAAAGGCTAGGCTAGAGTAGGTTAAGCTAGAGTAGGCGAAGTTAGGTGAGAGTAGGAAAGGGTAGGCTAAGCGAGGATAGAGTAAGTTATAGTAGAAAGGATAGGTTAGATTAGGCTATTCTAGAGTAAGCGAGGCTAGGCTAGGGTAGAGTAGGCCAGTAGGCTAGAGTAAGCTAGGGTGAGATAGGATAAAGTAAGCTAGGATATGCTATGCTACATTAGGCTAGGATATGCTATGCTATAGTAGGCTAGTGGGCTAGAGTAGAGTATGTTAAGCTCTTCTATGGTAGGCTAAAGTAAGTGAGGTTATTCTAGAGCATCCTAGTAGGCTAGAGTAGAGTGGGCTAAGCTAGGCTATCTTAGATAAGGTTAGAATAGAATAGGTTAGGCTAGAGTAAGATAAGCTCGGCTAGGCTAGGCTAGAGTAGGTTAAGCACGACTAGGATAGAGTAGGCTAAGCAAGGCTAGGCTAGAGTAGGCTAAGCTAGGCTAGGGTACAGTAGGTTAGAATATGTTAGGGTGCTATAAATATACTGATCAAGGTATGATTATCTAATAATTTGTCATAGTGGGATGTTGTAAATGATTTTTTCATTTTTTGTTGTTTTGTTCAATAAAAGAAAGAAAAAATAAAAAATAAAAGAAAAATAGAAAATGGAAAAAATAGAAAATAAAATGGAAAGAAAAATAAAAATAAATTGTAATGAATAAAAATAAAAATAAAAAAAAATCCCCAAAGAGGCACGCTAGTTCAGATGTCGCCAATTGTCAAAATTATTTTATTTTGTTGAAGTTTAAAATAAAAAATTTGACGTGACACTTTGTCATTTTTAATAATTTTTTTGTCCTTTCGAATGGTCGAGATCATCCCCGCCCACATAAACGATGTGAGAGGATGTTCTGCACAAACCCCTGCGAGCTTTCATGACTTAACGAAGGGGGGTAGTTGAAATGTGTTTTACTATGGAACCACTTGAGCTAACATTGTTGCTCCATATGGTTTTCAGGGGGTCTCCTCGCTTTACCACTTACCACTCCTACCCCCCCAAAAACCACCTTCCCACTCCTACCCCTCCAAATACCACCTTCCAGTTTCATTTCTGCCCATTTTTTCTTGCTCTGTCCTCACCACGCCACCCATCACCCATCACATTGCCCACGTCACTTGACCATCAGATTTCAAATATCTCGCCAATAATCATATAGACATTGGCCATTAACATTTTCCCTACCAAAATATGAATTTTAATAAATGATACACTAAAAACGATAAAAATTTTGTTAATTACCCTCAATTCCCATTTTAAAACCCTATTTCAAACCCGTATTATCTCTTTTTTATATTTTTTTTCATTTACGCAGGTTCAGACCAAATAAATTTCAAGTTTTCCATCGCTCTCTACAAAGTTTTCTCCTTTAGCAACTGTTATGTAGGTAAATCCTCTCTGCGGACAAATATGATACCTCTAGCCCTAGAGTGGGTCTAGAAACAAAGAGACATGCTAGAGTGTTGATTCCTAATTATTGAATGAAAATAGGACACGGTAGATAGACCTACCTGGAGTCCAATGTTGTCATCGTTGTTGTAGTGGTGGTGGCCTCTCGCTCCTATCTCAGCAAGTCACGATCCTTTCACAGTCATGCTAGGATACCTGTACATAGAACAAAAATAAGAACAACATACAACATAATAATTTCACTCATAACTACTAGCCAGTCAAAGAGGGCTAAGCATATTACATTAAACATCTAACATAATAAAAAATGGGAACCAAACAATAGTCATGTGTATGTATTAATAGAAGGAAGAGTTACAACTAATGCTTTGACGTCGCAGTCTCCTCCAACGGGGTTCAGTCGGAGCGCATCTTAGATACTCATCAGGGAATTCAGATGGGATAGAGGCATGGACTCAAGCTCTCTCAAAATATATGGACTCAAGGTCTCTCAATGTAATTCCTTATTATTCTATCTCTCCATTCTTCTTCTATAGTATGTTTAATTCTCCAATTTCATCTCTTCAGTTGTTCAGCTAACTTGTGCAAAGAGAGATAGCTTCTTTTTATAGAGGAAAAGGAGGAGGTTAGGATCCCTAGAAAGGTGGGAGGGAGGCCTATCCTTTAGAGAGTTCCCATAAGAGGCGGAAGCCATAAACTAAAGGAGGGATTCTATGGTTTTTCAGTTCAACCACTCCCAATGACTCATCCTGAAGGTGGTTGGAGTGGAATCTCCGCCCCTATTTTTAAAAAAAATTCCATAAACAGCTTGGCACGAGTGGAAAACTGGGACAGAGTGCCAACTAGCACGGGTGGAAAACTGGGATAGAGCACCAGCTGGTGCAGGGCCCAGTGTTAATCTTCCTCTTCGGTGTGAGGGCATAATTGACTACCCGCGCTAAGGCAAAAACAAGGGTTTTTGAGTCTCCACTTAGGGAATTATCAACAGAAGGAATATTACTCTCATGTAAAGGGATACAATGATGATCTTTTCAAGGCATGAAACTGCTTATTGATCATGGAAATGACCCTCCAATGGGTCAGATGGGGATTGCAAGGAAAGTGACAAAATGTTGTGTAACAGATGCCTTCTAAAGCATGAGGTTCGAGGGAGAGGAAGGGGTGAAATAATTTATGAGAATGCATTCGAACCAAACACCGTTGTTGGAAAACCTGCAATTATGAATACAACTGGTATCTCTGATATATGAACATGTGGTATGCACACAGCCATCCATAATAGAGTATATAAAAAAATTGGGATCTGAGGTATGGACACAACCATCCAGCAGTAAGGATCAAAAAATAGACTCAAGTATGGTCACAGCCATCCAATCAAAATATTTATGCAAATACGTCATGATAATCTACCAAAATTCGCAACCCAGATTTTACCAAACAAAATCCAGGGTCTTGTGCTCCATCTCGACCCAAATAAGTACAAATTCAAGCATGCGAATATATGAGCTGAAGTCGAACATGCAATAAAATCACCTAATTACCAGCCAATGATGAAAGATGTTAACAGACACGAGAGAAACTACCAATAATGACAATGGCTCTCAAGGTACAACCGGTACAATCCATAGAATTTGAACAGTGGTCTGGTGTCGAACATCTGCAGAATCACTCGATCAAAGGCCAATGAAGTGGACCTTGCATCAAATGCAAAGAACTTGCCATTGAGGCATGCAGGCTCCAAGGTACCAGAAGGGAGTCTCTAGATCAAATTTTTGGACAATGAGATGAAGTCGACAGGAAGTGACCTGATCGAAGGTACGCCATAGTGTTTCCCACATCATCGATACAAGATAGAGGAATATGATGATGAAATAGGACCAACAGAGAATCAGAGGGAGGTTGAAAACTGTAGAGGCAAACTTCTCTTGAACATATCAGTAGCACAACACTGGATTTGGTAGTATTTGACATCAAAGGATCTGAGGTCATGATGACGTGAAAAAGAGTAGATGAGAGGTCAAAAGAGATTACCCAAACCCATTAAGGAAAAAATGATGAAATGAGATGTCCCCAACCCAACACGAATGTATACAAGTGCCATGTTCAGGAGTGACATACTGCCAACATAACTAAAACTTGGTTATATTTTCCCCCACCATTTCTGGAGAGTACCCCAGTTATTTTTTAAAACAAGCTTGAAGGGGATAGCATATGTTTGTGTTGTATGTTTTTCCTTCAGAAAAATCCATCCTAGTAAATTTTACGAGCCCTAGGAAGGAGGAACTCGAGTAACATCATGGTGACGAAATCCAATGTCATCAAGGTTTAACGAGTCTAACAAAGGGAGAACTCAACATCCTTTCATGTTTAGAGAATTTGAAAGGAAGGTAGAAAAGAAAACTCCATCATGGCCCTTTTTGTAAATAGTCTCTCAGATCCGAAAAGGTAGAAAACAATATCTGAAAGAACCTCTTAGTCGCGATAGGCTAAGGTATTATTTTTTCATAGATAATCTATACCAGCCTCAAAAAGGGGTAAATGTATACTCAGTAGATATCACTTCATAGCCATTTAACGAGTTCAAAACGACATGAGTCTCAGAAATCTTTTCAATTTTAGAGATTCAGAAAAGAGCTGAAAGATGACTCGATTAGTGACTTTTTCATGTTTTTACCGAGTCCGAAAAAGTATAAAATTTAACTCATTACTCCATCACTATGCCCTAAAACCTATTGCTGCACAAGAGACATGTGTAAAACCCATTTTTTGGAAATAATATAATAAAATAATTTAAAAACATGTCTTAAAACCTAATTAGGGTTGTAAAAAGTTATAAAATGCCAAAAATGGTAAAAAATAATTACCTTTCACTTTTTACCTCTTGTGGAGCAATAGTTACCCATTTTATAGCGTGATTTTGCGGTGACGATAGCGAACAATCCAGCAAACCAATCTCAAATCCGTTAGTTCAAGGTAAGAGTTGAGATCTATCCCTTCATTTTAAGTCACTTCTTACTACCTGCAACTTCCAATTTTGAATTCTAGGGGAGGAAATGTGAATATTAGGGCACGAAGATTGGCGCGGGTTTTGGGCATGGAGTCGTGCCAACCGCCGACTTTTGTACACCAGGGCACGCCCATTAGCACAAATGTTTAGGAAGCAGTTGCGCCAACGGCACAAACAATTTTTTGTGCAAAATTCAAGTCAAATACCCCAATTATTCACAAATACAAACTTCAAAAATGGCTAATACTATTCATATGAATGTGTTTGCAGGTAGAAAGAAGCAAAATGGTGATTGAATGGAAAGAATGGGAACACGACAAAGAGGAGGAGCTTGCCATGGGGAATGAGAGAAGCATGGAAGCTCTCAGAGACTGTGGAATGAAGAAGTTCTTCTTGACACCATGTCTCCATGCTCAAATGGAGTTGTTACAACATTTGATCAGCATATGGGATGAGCATCAGGAAAATTTCATCCTTCAAGATCAGGAACTTGAGATTGATGTTTTTGACGTCTACTTTATCACAATATTTTCGCGGAGGGGAGAACCACCGATCCTGAAAAGTACCCGGCCTTGCATGGAGAGTATCTCCATGGTAATGGAAAGGGTATGTTGAGAGGCACAAAAAGGAATAGGAAGTGGAAAATTTGATATCCAAAAATATTTTTTGGTTGAAAACTCTTATCATCAATATCTTTGAAACCTCTATGACCTGCTTCCACAGAAGCAAAAATTGCCTTTCATTCCTTCACAATGGCTCCTTCTCTGTAAGAACTTATTTCTTCTAGGCTACTCTTTCCTATGTTATTCCCTTACAGTGTTTCTTTTGAAACATGTAGTGCAATTGCTAGTTTATATTATATACAATATCAAATCACATAAGAACATTACAAAAATAAATAGAAACCTCTTCCTCATATATTTTTTTCTTCACAATCTAATTCTCGTTAAAATATTTAAATCATCTTTGTCTATTAACACTTCTACATTATAAAAATATCTAATATATTTTCATGGATTTGTAGAAAAAAATTCTAGATGGCTTCCATCAATTCTCATATTATGCACTTGGTGGATTTTTTTCGGAGTCATGAATAATATTCCCTTGATTGCTGATTTTTTGCATATTAAATATATTTTAGGATCAAGAACTAGTTCAAAAAATTATTACATTTCTCGATTGAGAGATTTATTTTATATTCATTAAAATTTTGGGTTGCAAGAGTTCCTTCACAACCTTGTTATCTTCATTATGTGAAAATTCAAATTGATTGTTATTTAAATTCAGTGAACTCTTTACCTTCACTTAATTCACATCCATATGAAGGAAAATTGTATAGATTTTTGTTTTGTTTTATTTTATATAGCACATAAGAAAATCATCTAATACAATATCCTTTCTCAAAAATAACTCATTGGAGTTAAATTCTAACTACTCATGAATACCATAGCCTTACTTTAGATGAGTAGAACATTTATGACCAAAAGATTATTCTTCACACATCCTTTTATTTGAAAATAAAACTTATTTACTTTAAATTATTAATCATGTAATAATTATTTCTTTCATTGATGTTTATTTAATTTAAAAATTTATGATAAAAAAAAAATTGTAATGATACATAAGCATCCTTATTCTTCAGCAGTTACTTGTGGGTAATGATGCTTCCCCTTCATTTATTTTTTGAGATCGATTGTCTCTCCACCTTGTTCTGAGAGTGAACCACATTAGCTAGTTCGAAACGTCATCCTAATCCTAACAATGTGATTAATCCGAAAGCATTTTTTTCTATATTATGGATCATAAAAATCTTAGATCTAACATACTTACTCTATCATCTACTTTATCAATCTCTCATCAAACAATTTCAACTCTATATATAATACAATGAAATCCCAATCAGTGGAGTCACCAAGTAAGTCTTTCAATTCAATAAGGAATCGCTACCAACACATTAGGGAAGTTGTCTTTATCCTTTAGTAGAGTCACTAAGTGATCTATGTTATTTTAAACAATTTCCATCCATAATATTTAAAGCAACTTTGGGTTATAGTTGTAAATTTGAAAAAGTAATCGTAAATCAGAGTTAATAGCGATATGCTAGAAAAATGTAGAGATTAAAATACAATGAAAAACAAAAAAACATAAATTGAAATTAAAATTTAAAAAAAAAAAAAACCTGCTAACCTTTTTTTGTTATATGAATAATGTGGTAAGCTAATTTCAAAATTTAGAAAATGGGTTTTCAATAAAGAATGTCAATATATATATATGTATATAAAAGAAACGGTTAGTCAGTTAAGGAGGCCAATATATCCATTAAATTAAAAGTTGTATATATTGTTCTGAAATTTCTCGATATAGAATCCTACCACAAAATATGCAAAATCGAAATACCTTATAGATATCTAAATAAAGATATCTTTATATTGTGCTTATTATTTAAAAAAAAAAATTAATAGTTACCAATAATCAACAAAAACATAGTTAATAATAAAGTTTAATTAATTTTAAAAATTCACTCATTTGTTGAAGAAACATAAGATTTGTGTGTGAAAAGGTTATTTAAGAACAGAGGCTGATATATCCGTTAAAGAAACGCTAGCATAGCTAACTGGTTTAACCTATCTGACCATTCCATTTTTAATCTCTAGCATAGCTAACTGGTTTAACCTGTCTGAACATTACATTTTTAATCTCTTAAAATTTTGGCTTCTCTTGGGCGTTGTTCCATCAATAGATTATGCTCACGTCATTGGAAACTTATTCTAAATTTAAAAAATAACCGTAAACTAAGATCATACAAAATAATATTTGAAACAAACTGAAAAACCAAAATATTTGAAACAAACTGAAAAACCAAAAGCATAAATCCAAACTAAAAAAAGAAAAGCATGCCAGCTTTTTATTACTATGAACGTTATATTCCAACATATTACATATCTATATAAAAGAAACCGTTCTTCAGTTAAGAGGCCAATATATCCGTTAAATTAGAAGTTGTATATATTGTTGTGAAATTTCTGGATATAGAATCCTACAACAAAATATGAAAAATAGAAATACCTTGTCGATATCTAAACAAAGATATCTTTATATTGTGCTTATTATTTAAAAAAATAAAAAATAAATAAAAGTTACCAATAATCAACAAAAGCATAGTTAATAACAGAGTAAGATTAATTTTAAAAATTCACTCATTTGTTGAAGAAACATGAGATTTGTGTGTTAAAGGTTATTTAAGAAAAGAGGATGATGTATCCGTTAAAGAAGCGCTAGCATAGCTAACTGGTTTAATCAGTCTGACCATTCCATTTCTAATGTCTTAAAATTTTGGCTTCTGTTCGGCGTTGGTCCATCAATTGGTTATCTCAGGTCATTGGAAACTTATTCTAAATTTAAAAAATAACGGTAAACTAAGATCATACAAAAGAATAATTGAAACAAACTGAAAAACCAAAAGCATAAATCAAAAATAAAGAAAAGAAAAGCATGCCAGCTTTTTATTACTGTGAACGTTATATTCCAACTTTATGTGGCCAATTTTAAATTCAGGGTATCTGTCTCTGAAACGGCTATTCAAGAAAGGAGGCCAATATATCCGTTGAAAAAAACCGTACATATAACTATCGAAGGTTGCAGAAATTTCCCATTTATTTCCTCCTTGTCATGTATCTCTGGTCTGCTCGACTCTGGTCTATCTATGTATGCCTGGTCTGGTCTGTGTGCTTGGGAGTCTGAGTCTGTGTGTTTGCTCGTCTGTCTCTATGCATGTGCCAAGTCTGTCAATGAGCGAGTCTGTGCTTCTGGTATGTGACGGGGGAGGAGGTCAATGAGTGAGTCTGTGCCCGTGCTATGTGACAGGGGAGGAGGCTGTATCGATCATCTACTGCAGGTCATTACAGGTCATTACAGGTACATTTATTTTAATTTTTTGAGCAATCAAGATTTCTTATGACTTTTCTTTTTGCTAATTTTCTGAAAATATTTTCTATTGGTTATCCATCATCCTCCCATCTTTATTGTTCAAATTATCCCATGCATCCATTTTTTTTTGGCTTAGTTTCTCCCTTCATTATTGTAGCTCGTACTCGTTCCATCGTTATTCCATTATATTCATAGGATTCCTCGCATACTTTCCCTGTTTCTTAAATCTATGTAGTTTCTCCTTTAATTGTTGCAGTTTCATCCGCATCAGCTTCCAATGTGTCTAATAGAATAGGGTATTTTATTTTATTTTTCTGAAAGTATTTTGTATTGATCTTTTTTAGCTGGGTTATCAATTCATCGCATAGTTATTGTTCAAATTAACCACCCATTCCATGCTTATGCTATTTAAATTATTGTAGTTTCGATTGAGATTAATGTGTCTTCATGGTTAGGTTCATATACCGAATTGTCATTTAAACAACTTTTATGTTAGATTCAGTCATTTATGTTACATAAATGTCCTAATGTTTCTGTTTTTTTTTATTTTGACAGAGTTTCTTCATTTTGGGTCTATTCAGCTAGCCGTTTGCGTGGACCAGCTTTCTGTTTCAAAAGCTTTATTTATTTTAGGTAGGTTCCTGAATTATTTTCTTTGATAGTTTTTAATTTGTTTCTTTTGTCATTTTAGTGTTAGGTTTGACATGATAATTATAAAAAAGAAATGACATGGCTAATTTAAGGATAGTTAAATTTAAAAAATGCATAATCAGATTTTTTTTTATCATTTTAATTGCAGCTCTTATATTTGGTAGCATAATTATAAATTAAATTTATTTTTTTAATTAAAAAGTAGTTATATAAAGGAGGTTTTTAGAGTTAAATATATGATGTGAATTTATATTGAGATGTATTCACTTATTGTTACTTAATATTATTTTGGATTTTCATTTGATTTTCTAAATTAATATTTATTAGTTATTTAATCATAAGGTGGTTTCTTCAATTTAATACCTTGTTAGTTTCTTTTCTAAAAATTTCCCTATTTCCTTTTATTGGGTTGTCTTCCTTTTTATCATCGATTATTTGAGGTTCAATTATCTGAAGTTTGAAATATTATCCAATAAGCTAGAGAAATCCCATAAACATATATTTCTAAAAAACATTTTATTCAATTAGCTTTTATTATAGCCAACTGCCACTAAGATTATTCACCATTGAAAATAGATAAAAAGTAGATAATTATTTACAATATTGTTTTCAATACATCTGAGGTATACATCTTAGTACCCCAAGGATGGAACCACATGATATATAGGAACCAAATTTCAATACATCTTAATACCTCAGGGATGGAACCACATAATGTGTAGGAACCAAATCTCTCGAACCAAATCTCACATTCTCTAAACTAAGATAGTTTTCTTTTTTCCATATTCTCAGTATTCCACCCTTTGGATTTCAACCATAGCATCTTTTCCTTGCCATCGACAAACTAAAATTTAAAAGAACAAAGAAAATAATGGTATCCGTCCTCTTCGCCTTCCTGGGAAGTAAACGAGAAACCCTCGTCACCATAAATAACCCTTATCTCCGGTTTTTCTGTTGATGATGAATCTTTAGTTCCCTGCTCATCCAATCTATATTCCATTCTGTTCAGATTATTCGTCACTGTAGCTTAGTTTCAACTACATGTATATTTAAACTTTCCAATGTATGTTTTCCACTAGTGCACTCTGGTGTACCGCCTAATTCAACAGCTGGCTAAAGTTTAGTTTTATTTAAATTAAATCCATCTTGGTGTGAGTTATAAAAGCTGGCTATACTTTAGGTTTATTTAAATTAAATCTATTTTGGTATGAATTATAAAAATTAGTTGGTGTAATCTATTGCTGCAAAATCCATTTTTCAGATTTTCCCTTTTCAAATAATTAAATATAATTTCTCTAACGATGTTGTTTTATATTAAACAGTATTATCAAAAGATTTCGGATTGTATAAATTTTTATGTTGTATTTTTTAGTATATAATTTATTTTTAATTACTGTATTTTTTTTTATATAATTTATTTTAAATTATTTTTATTATATTTATTTTTTTAATAATATTATATATTTTATTTTTTAAATGATTTTTTAATAATATTATTTAATTTAATTTATCTTTTTAAATGATTTTAAAATTTAGATAGTTAATATTATTAAGTTTTATATTATATTATATTGATAATTAATATAATATATTTGTTTAATTAGTAATATTATTTATTTTAATTTATTTTTTAAAATGATTTTAAATTAGATAGTTAATGTTATTAAATTCTATATTATACTAGTACAACCACATTAGTAAAAATTAATGTGGTTGATATACGCCCATAAGCGTATACTAGAAATAGCACCACATGTTGCAAAGGAACGCCTTAAGAGCATAACAATATGGAAAATAAATATATTGATCTAATTAAATATACAAATTTGAATTATTTTATTCAAAAATAAATTTTGGTTTGGAGAATTGTTTAGATAAAGAAATTGGTTTTTTATAACCTAAGGTTAGTATATATAGTATATAGAGTATATTGAGTAAAGGAGACAACAAAATATGAATGTAATGAAGGCTATCTATAACAATAATGGCTATCATTGTGAAAGTTATTTACAAGTCAAATTCCATTTTGTTCAATTCTATTTATAATACAAGTTGAGTCATGGATTATTACAGGTTGAATTTACAATATTCCTTTTTGTCATAGATTATATTATTTTCCATTTTGTTCAGTTCTATTTACAAGTTTAAATTTTTTATTTATGATAAGCGTTTTGAAGAAAAAACTATCCATAATACAAGTTGAATTCACAATATTCCTTTTTGTCATGGATTATATTACTTTCCATTTTGTTCAATTCTATTTGAAAGTTTAATTTTTTGATTTATAATGAGCGAAGTTTTGAAGAAAAAAATATCTATAATACAAGTTGAATTTAAGCCTAATGGATTGTAGAGTGTCCCTTTTTCACAATTAGTTTTTATATATTCCCTAGAAAGCCATTTTGAATGAAGCTCACTTTGTAGAAAGAGAGATTTGACTTGGTATACAATATATATTAATATTAACCATTAATAAAAATATTATTTATATATAAAATATTTAAAATTAAATTATCAGAACATAGATTTATATTTATATTAATCATTATTCTTCATTCATGAAACTTAAGAAAACTTATTTGATCTTCAACATCTATCTAAATTTCCTTTAGATGCATTATGAAAATTTAAGTTTCTTTTCAAATACAAAAACAAAAAATTCAATCAAATACAAATTTCAATATTTGTAAATTCCATTACTAATGTTATATAAAATTATTACCAAAATCAATTTGCATTGGTGTCCTTGTCACTCAGCATGCATCGAAAGGCACAAATGATCATCCTTCCTTCTTGCCTATGTCTTGCAAATTTAGGCTCTGCCTGAACACAATGACACTAAAATACCTATTATTTCCATTCATTTTAAAATATAAAATCAATAGCATGGAAATAATATTGTGACAAGCAAAAATTGATGGAAAGAGCACTCTCTACTTTATGTCTACCTCACCTTTCCAGCGTAATGGGAAAGGGAAAAGGCACAACAAATCCACAAAGGTAAATTGAAATTATTAATACTTTACAATGTTTTAAACTAATACTAACTGAACATATTTATCTATAAATTTTATATTAACATCATATAACAAGTTACACGACTGATATTTTATCATAGACAATAAGCCTGCCCGCAATAGGGAGAATATGGCTTCAATCCATTGAGAGAGAAGCTGGGTATCTTGGCCAACACGAAAATGAAGAAAATAAAAAAGGTGACAACAATGAAAATTACAGCGGAGCATAATAGCAACCTACCGCAAACAATTTACGGCTAGAAAAAGAATAAAAGATAGGAGATGACAATCACAAGACTCTTGCGCACCTGTCTCTTGAGCACGTGTTCCGGTAGAGTGACAAATGGGGCTTTGCAATCTTCTGTCATTTGCCAGGCAAGGGGCTTTGAAATCTTCTGTCATTTTTAATCCCAAAGGAAAATCTTGAATGTAATGAAATGTAACGTTGAACTGAATGTTGCAGGAACAATAGTTTGAAACTTGGAAGCTCACACTAAATTCTTGATCGTAACAGACTTAAGATATTTCATTTAAAAACAAACAGATTTAAAATATTTCATTAAAAAACACATCTCGCAGGTAGGCAGATTGAAACCTGGGAAGATGAAAACAGAAAATAAATTTTCACTGGCCGACTTACATGACCGGGGAATCAAACCTCCTGTTGCAGTGTTGTACTGAGAGTGAAAAAATTTGGAGCATGTGCTATCCAGTTTGGTGTAGTTCCTTAAAACTTGCACAATATATTTGACCTCAATTTTATTAGCGCTCTGCTAGTCGAAATAATCCGAAAGGAGAAGTTCCTTTGTAGCGTGGTATTGGCGACAGCCTCCCACATCTTGGCAATACTTGATCCCTTTTTAAATGTTGCAATCTCTATCCTCTATACACTCAAATACTTTAAATTGGATATTCAACTGAGCATATGCGAGTAACAACTTCCTTCGCCATGGCTGGAGAGGAGATCACCACCATTGCAGTTTGCATTCCGAGAGAAACATGAGCGTCATGGTATTGGCGGCAACCTCCCATATCTTGGCAATACTTGATATATTTTTAAATGTTGCAGGTTATCTATCATGTAGACACTCAACAACTTTAAATTGGATATTCAACTGAGAATATGCGAGTACGAACTTCCTTCGCCATGGCTGGAGAGGAGATCACCACCATTGCAGTTTGCATGAGATCACCACCATTGCAGTTTGCATTCTGGCAGAAAAACATGAGAGAGGGATTTTTTCATATTGAGAAATTCGTAGGGCTTAGAGTTAGTTATTAGGTAGTTAGTAGTATAAATGAGTGAGGTGGTGGATCCAATGGGTTAAAACATTTCAATCATCTAACATTTGATCTGAGGGTGCATACATTGACAGAGTGACAGCTAGGTGAGTTTTTTTCAAATAAAAACCCTTAAGGCGTAATAAAATAGATTTACAACCACATTTACCAATGTGGTTGATATGCCCCAATAGGCCTATATCCACTACCCATAACATTAATTTATATATCAATAAATAAATATTATATATAATAATTTTATTATATTAACTTGAAATATATATATTATATATTAATAAGAATATTAATATATTAAATATATTAATTAGGATTAAAATCACAAAATATTTTATATATATCAATAATATTATAATAAGTATTAATAATATATATTAAAATTATTTATTAATATATTAAAAATATTAAGTATAAACATACTATAAATTAACTTGAAATATATATAATATATATTAATATAAAAATAATATTAATAATATATAATAATTTAATATTTATTTATATATTAATATCATAGATGGTTATATTATTAATAAACCAAAAAACTAATAATATATTAATAATATATATTATATCATAGTTGTTTATATAATTAATAATATTATAATATTACTAATAATCATTATTAATAAATATTTGAATATTTATTTATCATGATTATTAGTAATATTATAATATTATTAATATTACTAAATAAATATTAAAATATTATAATATTATTTATATATATTATTAATAATATATATAAATAATATTATAATATTAGTAATAATCATTATTAATAAATATTTTAATATTTATTAATAATATTATAATATTACTAATAATCATTATTAATAAATATTTGAATATTTATTTATAATATTTATTAATATATTAATAATATTAAACTCAAGAGAGTAATAAACCATATGAAAAAATATTTAAAAACAAAAAACCTAAGAGATTACATAAACCTTAACAATTATTATTTTAAAGTAGAAGATATTAATAAAAGCGCAAGGGATAATTAATAATACAAACCAGATGTCATCATAATACCAAAGGTTTAAAATATTATAAGCCATAGGAATTGGTGAGACCCAAGGGATAAATATTATAAACATAAGGGATCAATATTAAAAACACAAGAGATTAATAAACCGACAAACAGAATTGATATTTTAAACTAAAAAACCTAATAAATTAATAATCCATAAGAAACTGCAGTATTTTTTAAACATAAGATATTAATAAACCAATCGAGATTATTAACATTATAAACCAAAAAGAACTAATAAACCTAGGGGTTTTAATGTTATAAAGCAAAGGAACTACTTGCAAACCCAAGGGATAAATATCATAAACCCTAACGGATGAATATTATAAACAATAAAATATTAATAAACCCTAAGAATTAATATTTTAAATTGAAAAATCTAAGAAATTAACAAACCTTGAGAATTAGTATTTTAAAACTCAAGAGAGTAATAAAAAGCCGAATGTGTGATTAACAATATAAACCAAAAGAACTAATAAACCCAAGGGTTTAATATTATAAACCATAGGAGTCGATGGACCTAAGGGATAAATATTAAAAAACCTAAGGTATGAATAAGGCTAAGGGCAATATTAAAAACAATAGAGATTAAAAATCCAAGAGTTTAATACCATAAAACCAAACTCTTCCAATTGGTGTACCCAAGAGGGAAGAAACCATTACCCAAAATTATAAACCAAAGGTGAATTGGTGAACCCAAGGGAATTGATTTAAACATTGAGACAATTGTTGTCACAAAGCGACGTTGGACCAACTATGACCAAGGTTGGCCATGGGTGATTTTTCATATTAAGACAATATTTTTCGGAATCGTGACATTTGATCATGGATGAGACATTGATCGATTATTCATATTATAAACCAAAGGACTAATAAACCCAAGGGTTTAATATTATAAACCAAAGGAATTGGTGAACTCCAAGGGACAACCATCACCCAACAAATTACTCAAACCAAAAGAAATTGGTGAACCTAAGGGAATTGATTTAAACATTGAGAGAATTGTTGTCACAATGCCAGTTTGGACCAACCATGACCAGGGGTTGGCCATGGGTGATTTTCTATATTGAGACAATATTTGTCGAGAATGTCACATTTGATCATGGATGACATTAATCGATTATTCATATTATAAACCAAAAGAACTAATAAACCCAAGAGTTTAATATTATAAACCAAAGGAATTGATGAACCCAAGGGACAACCATTACCCAAAAAAATTATAAACCAAAAGGAATTGGTGAACCCAAGGGAATTTATTTAAACATTGAGACCATTGTTGTCACAATGCGACATTTGATCATGGATGACATTGATTGATTATTCATATTATAAACCAGAACTAATAACCCCAACGTTTTAATATTATAAACCAAAGGAATTGGTGAACCCGAGGGAATTGATTTAAATATTGAGACAATTGTTGTCACAATGCGACGTTCGACCAACTATGACCATGGTTGGCCATGGGTGATATTCATATTATTGAGACAATGTTTGTGCGAATCGTGACATTTGATCGTGGATGACATTGATCGACTATTCATATTATAAACCAAAAAGAACTACATCAAACCCAAGGGTTTAATATTATAAACCAAAAATAATTGGTGAACCCAAGGGAAAAACCATTACCCAACAAATATTAAAAACCTAAGGGATCAATAAGGCTAAGGGAAATATTAAAAACGGTGAGAGATTAATAAAACATAAGGGGTTTAATATTATAAACCAAAGGAATTGGTGAACCCAAGGGGAAAACCATTACCCAACAAATTATAAACCAAAGGAATTGGTGAACCCAAGGGAATTCATTTAAACATTGAAACAATTATTGTCACAATGATGACGTTACGATCAACTATGTACCATTTGGCTCGTCATGGGTGATTTTCATATTGCAGACTAATGTTTGTCGTAATGTGACATATTGATCATGGATGACATTGATCGATTATTTATATTATAAACCAAAAGAACTAATAAACCCCAAGGGTTTAATATTGCATAAACCAAAGGAATTGGTGAACCCAAGGGAAAACCATTACCGACAAATTATAAACCAAAGGAATTGTAGTGAACCTGAAGGGGAATTCATTTAAACATTGAGACAATTATTGTCACAATGCTGACGTTGACCAAAGTATGACCATGGTTGGCCATGGCTGATTTCATATTTTAGACAATTTGATGATGGATGACATTGATCGATTATTCATATTATAAACCAAAAGAACTAATAAACAATAATATTGTTTAATATTATAAACCAAAGGGAATTGTGAACCCAAGGGAATTGATTTTAAACATTGAGACAATTGCTCGTCACAATGCGACGATTCGACCAACTAGTGACCATGGTTGGCCATAGAGTGATTTTCATATTGAGACAATATTTGTCAGAATGTGACATTTGATCATGGATGACATTGATCGATTATTTATATTACGTAAACCAAAAGAACTAATAAACCCAGAAAGGGGTTTAATATTATCAAACCTAAAAGGAATTGGTGAACCCAAGGGAAAAACCATTACCCAACAAATTATAAACCAAAGGAATTGGTGAACCCAAGGGAATTCATTTAAACATTGAGACAATTATTGTCACAATGCGACGTTGGACCAAGTATGACCATGGTTGGCCATGGCTGATTTCATATTCAGACAATTTGATGATGGATGACATTGATCGATTATTCATATTATAAACCAAAAGAACTAATAAACAATAATATTGTTTAATATTATAAACCAAAGGAATTGGTGAACCCAAGGGAATTGATTTAAACATTGAGACAATTGTTGTCACAATGCGACGTTCGACCAACTATGACCATGGTTGGCCATGGGTGATTTTCATATTGAGACAATGTTTGTGTTTAATGTGACATTTGATCATGGATGACAGCATTGATCGATTATTTATATTATAAAACCAAAAGAACTAATAAACCACAAGGGTTTAATATTATAAACCAAAGGAATTAGTGAACCCAAGGAAAACCATTACCCAACAAATTATAAACCAAAGGAATTGGTGAACCCAAGGGAATTGATTTAAACATAGATGACATTGATCGATTATTTATATTATAAAACGAAAAAGAACTAATAAACACAAGGATTTAATATTAATAATATTAAAAATAATATTCTTATTCTTATTCAAATTAAATAATATTAATAATAAAACTTATTTATTTATTAATATTAGTATATTTCTACATATTGATTATTTAATATCAAATACTAATGCAAATTATTATTACAGTAATAAATATATAACAAAGTATAATAATAGTTAATGTATTATTATTATTAACTTTAATATTAATATTGATAATATTAATTAATACTAATATATCAATAATATTTACAATTAATATTAAGAGTGACATTAATATTAATATTTGTTAATAGTGGGTAGCATTAATTTTAATCCTAATATCAAAAATATATTATATGCCTTTGTAAATTTTTAATAATATTATGATTAATAATTTTAATTATTAAATAAGGTTGATTATAGCTTAAAAAAATAAAATAAAAATAAAAAAATGCACTCTTAAGTTTGAGAAAAGTATAGATAAACTTACAAAACCTCTATAAATCAAATTGCCATTATTCTATTTATTCCAAATATAGTTGCTACTAATCAAATATCCATGAAATTTGTACAAAGTCAATATCTAATATCTAGATATTATATTGATTCCTTATCTATATTTTTTATTTTTGAAATCAATATTTAATGGTGTTTTTGGAAAATGATTGAAAAAATTTATTTGATAGTTACTTTCTATAGAACTTTCTACATATTACATACATATCGGTTATAAATAAAATATAATTTTATAATTAAAAAAATTATATATATGAAAAAATAAAAAGTCATTAATTTATTTTTTTCTCATAAAAAATAAAATAATTTAAAATTTTATGTATTTAAAAATAAAATTCAAAAAATATTTAAATAAACCCTCAAAGTGTATTTTAAAAAAAAAGAAAAAACAAATATACATAATTTTTATATTATATTTTTATTTATATAGACATCTTTTATTAATATTTTTCATTTTTTTTAATTGTAGATATTAAATTTATTAGAATCTCATATTTATTAGAATCATTGAGAGTAAAAATAAAAAAATAAAAAAACACATTATATTAACAAATTAAAATTATCCTATAATTAATTTTATTATTTCATTTTTTATATTTAATTAAACTACAATATCAAAAATAAATATAAAATTTGAAAATAAATTTGAATAAATTACAATTATGTGAATATTAAAATTAATAAATTGAAACACCATAATAGTAAATCAAAAATTATATTAGTAATATATATTTTATTATTTTATTTTTAATATTTAATTAATTAAAGTTTCAAAATAAATATAAAACATAAACATATTAAAACTATTTTAATAATATATTTTATAAACATCTTTTAATTTGATATACAATTTCATAATTGAAAAAAGTATATAGATATTAAAATAAATGAATTAGACCATCAAAACATAAGACTTAACATTGAGCTTAGTTTTAAGTGATAATTAGTTTGAGTGTAAAATTTGAACTTACATATTTTAATTTATATGTAAAATTATATATTTATAAATTAAAAGTAAAAATAATTTATTTATTTATAATTTTAAATGCGCTAGAAACGAATTATACTAAAAATAATAAAAAAATAAATTATATATACAAATAAATAATATATATTTATATATATAAATATATGTGAAGAAATATTTTTACACAATTGGTTGAGATTAGTTACGGTGTCAAATCTTTGTTACTCCAAGTTAAATCTATCTACTGTCCAAATTTCTTCTCGACTCAAAGTCAAATCCTGGTCAAATATAGGTGAGCGAGTCAAATCTTTTTCACCGGTCACATTTCATCTATCCCTAAATCTCTTCCATGTCCAAATCCCAAATCTTATCGACTGCGGTCAAGGTTAAATTTGGGTCTAATATTTCTTCACTCTAAATCAAATTTCTTCGACTCAAAAGTCGTAGTATTAGATTGTTACAAGAATTGAAATAATAAAAAAAATTATTATTATTTTAATATTAAATTAATAATCTTTTAACAACAAATTCTTGACTAGATTCCTAACCGCTATTAAATTGGGTTGACACCTTGGTTGTAGAAGTATGGTTGTTGTCGGGTTATTGTTGCATGTGGAGTTGCGGTGCCTCACTCTAGAGTGAAGCAGTAGTTGGAATTCATGAATCATGTTGTCTATGTGGCAAGGTGGAGGGTGGAAAGCCTACCTTATATTTGAAGCGAGATAAGTATTTTTTTCTTATGAATTAATGTGACAACCTTAGTTTTTAAGAAAGTTTGGTAGGACATTGCTAGTAATAATGTGTATATACCAATTAAATTATATGTACTTTAATGTATTCCAACTATGGTTTTACAATAAGGTATGTACAATGTGAGAGGGCCCAAGTCGTGATGGAAAGTTTAATAAATAAAACCCAACATTATGTGCTTGCACAAGAATTTTTGGTAAATTAATTATTGGAATTCAGAGTTAGTTGTTAGGGACAATACAAAATGCTATAAAACCCTAGTTTTCAACATTGGATTCTTGAACGAACTTGAAAACCCTGAGTTTTTTTCAACATTGGACTTGAACAAACTTGAATGAGATAAATTTGGAATGAAATGAGGGAAATTATTACTAGTTACATGTTGCCCACAAACTCTTTGAGAAAGTCACCGAGCTTGTGAGAATATGTAAAATCCATTCAAAAAAACAATTACAAAATGCCAATTAAGATCTTAAATAATTAAAAAAATTACAAACGCCAAGAAATAATTAAAATTACAAATGCCAAGAAAGTTTCAGAAATATAATTATAATTTGATGAAATTAGAGTGAAAATTTGATCAAATTAGAGGAAAAATTTGAAAAACGATGGTTAATATTTTCATCAAAAGGACAAAATTACGCGGGGTGATTTCAAGGATGTATCTGATTAGAAAATTCATACAATTCTTCAAGCTATATGGCGACAGAGTTATATGTCATTATGATTGGACGATTGCATTGTAATTTTATGTTCAATGAAGAATTCCATGGGAGAGGCGATATTGGATACCAATTGGTTATGTTTCAGTTGAAGCAAAAAATTGTGGTTCAATTACAGTCTCCCTTGCATTTTTAAAATCTGCTGTTCAGGCGCCCTCTTGAAAGAAAACGAAGTAGGGGCCGATGGACATGGCCTTCCACCTCCAATTCTGAAACTGATCACCCAGTTTAGTGCAGTGCTCTCGGTGTAAAAAATTTCTTCGCATGCCGAAACCCAACTGTTTCACCCAACCAATCAGATCGAAATAGGTTGAATTAAAAATTTAAGCTTCTTCCTGGACATTTTGGAATCCTAAATTTGGACTCTTGTTTGTTCATTTCCCATTTATCTGATTTACCATTAGTACGTTCTAAGAATTTAAACGACGGAGGAACTCACGTCCTTATCCTCCCATATATTTGGGTTATAGTTATCAAATTTCATTATTTTAGATATTTTAAAAGTTTTAATGTTGCTGAATTTATTTAAATGCAATTCAAGATTTTTTAATTTTTTTTAATCATATTTCAACAAAAAGTATGGTCCAAACTATTCTATTGTGCCAGTAAACTCCAATTTAAATGAATAAAAGCGTGCAGAAAATACAAGCTCAAGTCCACATGTTCGCAATTTAAATGAAAAAAAAAGACGAGAGAGACCAGCGCGCAGAAACTACAGGCAAAGGCCCACACGAGGGTTAATTAAAAGACAAAGGGAAGCGCGCAAAAAATGCAAGCAAAGGCCCACATTTAACCGTAAGCAAAACTCGTTCACATTTAACCCATACAAAGATTAACGATATGATATTATAATATTAATTTTTATTTTTACAAAATAACCTGTTAATGAAAAAAAGGAAAAAGACAACCAGGGAAATGGGAAAAACGAAAAGGATAGGAAAAGAAATGGGAAAAAGGCTAGAGCTATAGCACATGTAACATAAACTATTCATACAACATTAAAAACTTGACATAACCAAATGAGAAAAGAAAATGCTACATTAACCGTACGCCATGGTTACAGCGCAAATCTACGAGTCTGGCTACCGCGCTAGTTGGGGAGTAGCCATACTTGGCCAACAAAAACAGGTGAATATTGATGGGTATGACATGTATAGGAAATACCAGTTCTATATGTGGGGCCCTACTGCCATTTAATATTGTTTTCGAGTAAACTTGGCGTTATTGTCCGTACCTACCTGTATCCTGACGAAGTGGATGTTGTGCTTGTACCGACAAGACCGACTGAAACATTCCATACTCCGTTCTGCAAAACCTACCAAAAATACTGCACATCAACACTAAAATGAGACTCCATTGACAATGTGGTAAACTCTCACAACAGAGCAGAAAGCACATCAACACTAAAATCCACAAATTACATCAACACTAAAATCCACAAATTATATTGGGGTCGAAAAAGAAAAATCATGAATAACAGATCACGAAAAAGATGATGGCCTTTGCGTGAATTGTTCCTGCTGAAGCACCACAAGACGTCCAATCAAACCTCATTTCAGCTTCAAAAAAAAAATATATCAAATAAATTTAAGGCGTCAAAACAGTGACCTATCAAATGAATATAGGGCGTCAGAAAGTATAAAACACGCGGAAGCCTCGCCGCAGCTCGCTCAGATGGAGATGGATATGGAAAAACTGCTTTCTCATTCAACTGGAACTCGTGGGCACACGAATGAATTACCTCGTTCATTTTCATTTTGCTAATCATACTTGGGGGCTCGATTCAGGCTGGATTAAGGCTCGATAGCAGGGAGGGAGAGCGTGAGATATGGGATAACCGAACCACCAAAGGAAAAAGGATCGTATTAGCTCACTCTCTTGTTCATTCAACTCAGTGCCAACGGCTGGGCAATCGAGCAGACGGCCTCCAAAACCATCTGGCATACATTTGGCATAAACGGTTGCCAACTTGCCTGCTCTCACCCACGTTCCATAACACTTACGCGTGGCCCATCATACTAAATCTTACTCCATTCCGCCCACATTCATCTTCCAGTTCACCGTAATTTGATAAACCATCACGCATGCGTTGAGAATTTGAACGATCACTCATAATGGCCCCAGCCACATGGTATCCCATGTTTGCCACATGGTATCTGATGGTATCAATATATTTTTAGATTTCACCCTAATTTGATAGGTGGCGGTCAGCAAATGGCACAGTAAATTTTAATCAAGATTTGTAAAAAATTAATTTAAGTATGGTTTAAACACGTGATTTAGATATGCAAGGAAGTTAGTGGGGTAGATTTCATCCATGGATTGAGTGGCGACGACCAGAATATACCGGCATCTTTCAATCTAGACCATCAGATCAAAAAGATTAATTAGCCTAATCACAAAACATGCTCCTTCCGATAGGAGGTTACGCTTATCGGCGTAATTATATTGATAATTAATATAATATATTTGTTTAATTAAATAATATAATGAAAAATATTTAAATTTATTTAAATAAAGTGATATTTTTTATATTTAAATTTACATTATAGAATTTAATTTAAATATAATGTTTTTTAAAATCTATTTTTGACGGTCGCCCTTCTCTTATAATTAAATCTAATTTGTGGAACGATGTTGTTTTATATTAAATAGTATTATCAAAAGATTTCGGATTGTCCTTTTATATCTTCTTCGAAATATGTTCTTCCTTAATATCATATAAACTAATTATGTGGTTCATTAATATTATATAATTTTTGATGTTGTATTTTGTCAGTAAATAATTTATTTTAAATTACATTATTTTGTTTATATATAATTTACTTTAAATTATTTTTATTATATTTATTTATTTAATAGTTTTATATATTTTAATTTTAAAATAATTTTTTAGTAATATTATTTGTTTTAATTTATTTTTTTAAATATTTTAAAATTTAGAAAGTGAATGTTATTAAGTTGTATATTATATTATATTGATAATTAATATAGTACATTCGCTTAATTAATAATATTATTTATTTTAATTTATTTTTCAAAATGATTTTAAAATTTAGATAGTTAATGTTATTAAATTTTATATTATATTATATTGATAATGTTTGAATTTATCTAAACCCTTTTTATATTTAAATTTACATTGTAGAATTTAATTTAAATGTAAATGTTTTTTAAAATTGATTTTGATTATGTCTTTTATTAAATATGTTAACTATAACATCTATTTATAAATCTATATAAATTCATATAAATTTAAGTAGGGTTTAATTAAAATTCAGATAATGTAAAATGAAAAAATAGTTGAAGTATATAATATCAAATGACAATGTTTTTATATTTAAATATATATTATAAAATAAAATTGTATGTAAATGTTTTTTAGGACTTATTTTGAATACATGTTTTATTAATGATCTCTACTACAATATGTATATATATAAACTTTTATAAATTTAATGGGCTAGAATAGGCTAGCTTATGATACAATAGGTTAGAGTAGGATAGGATATGATTTAGTAAGTTAAGGTAGGCTAAGGTAGGATAGGCTAAATTAGATAAAGTAGGTTAGGGTAGGCTAAAGTAAGAGTAGAATATGATAGGCTAAACTAGGCTAGGCTAGAGTAGGCTAAGTTAGGCTAGGCTAGAGTAGGTTGTCCTAGGCTAGGATAGAGTAGGCTAGGAAAAAGTAGACTAGGTTATTATAGGACAAAGTACGCTAGGCTAGGCTAGAGTAGGTTAGGCTAGGCTATAGTAGTTTAGGCTAGGTAGGCTAGAGTAGACTAGGCTATTCTAGGTCAAACTAGGCTAGGCTAGGCTAGGTAGGCTAGAGTAGGCTAGGCTAGCCTAGAGTATGCTGGGCTATTCTAGAGTAGGCTACACTAGGCTAGAGTAGAGTAGGCTAGGATAGGATAGACTAGAATATAATAGGATAGAGTACAATAAGGTAGGTTAAGCTAGGTTAGGCTAAGTTAGAATAGCATAGTAGGCTATAGTAGTGTAGGTTAAATTAAGCTAGGGTAGAGTAGGCTATGCTTGGTTAGGCTAGAGTAGACTAGGCTAGAGTAGGCTAGGCTAGGCTAGAGTAGGCTAGTGGGCTAGGGTAGGCTAACCTAAGCTAGAGAAGAGTAGGCTAGGAAAGCCTAGAGTAGGCTAGTGGGCTAGAGTAGGCTAAGAAAGGCTAGAGTAGGCTAGTGGGCTAGAGTGGGTTAAGCTAAGCTAGGGTAGAGTGGGCTAAAGTAGTGTAGGCTAAGTTAAGCAAGGGTAGAATAGGCTAGGCTAAGCTAGAGTAGGTTGGGATAGGCTAGGCTAGACTAGATTAGGCTAGAGTAAGCTAGGCTAGGCTAGAATAGGCTAACCTAAGCTAGGGTAGAGTAGGATAGGAAAGAATATAATAGGCTATCGTAAGCTAGGGCTGAGTAAGCTAGGCTTGGTTAGATTAGAGTACACTAGACTAGAATAGGATATGATAGAGTAAGCCAAGTTAGCTTAGGCTAGGGTAGGCTAGGGTACAATAGAGTATGCTAGTCTAGGCTAGGATAGGCTAGGCTATGGTAGATTTCGGTGGGGTAGGCTAGAGTAGAGTAGGCTAGGCTAGAGTAGAGTAAGTTATGCTAGGCTAGGCTAGAGTAGGCTAGGCTAGAGTAGAGTAGGTTAGGCAAGGCTAGAGTAGAGTAGGCTGGGATAGGCTAGACTATGATAGGATAGGATAGTAGGCTAATGTAGGCTAGGCTAGAGTAGCCTAGTAAGCTATAATAAAGTAGGCTAAGCGAGTCTAGGATATAGTAGGTCATACTAGAATAGGTTAGGCTAGAGTAGATTAGACTAGAATAGGCTAAAGTAGGTTAGGCTTGCCTAGAGTAGTCTACTAGGCTAGAGTAGAGTAAGCTATGTTAGGCTATGCTAGAGTAGGTTAGACTAGAATAGGCTAAGTTAGAGTAGGCTATGATAGACTAGAGTAGGATAGAGTAGGCTAGGTTAGGCTAGAGTAAGAGTAGAATAGGATAGGCTGGACTAGACTAGGCTAGAGTAGAGTGGGCTAGGCTAGGGTAGACTACACTAGAGAAGGTTAGGAGGCTAGGCTAGATTAGGCTACACCAGACTATGAGAGAGTATACTAGGTTAGGCTAGGACAAAGTAGACTAGGCTAAGAAAATATAGACCAAGCTAGTCTATGCTAGGTTAGAGTAAGCTAGGCTAGGCTAGGATAGAGTAGGCTAGGTTAGGTTAGGCTAGAGTAGGCTAGGATAGAGTGGGCTAGGATAGGCTAGTGTAGGCATTGCTAGGATAGAGTAGATTAGGCTAGGATACGCTAAACTAGGATAGGATAGGACAGAGTAGAAAAGGTAGGCTAGGCTAGTGTAGGCTAGGCTAGAGTAGCCTAGTAGGCTAGAGTAGGCTAGATTATGTTATGCTAGGCTAGAGTAGACTATGCTAGATTAGACTAGGCTAGACTAGAGTAGATTAGTGTGTTATAGTAGGCTAAGCTATGTTATGGTAGATTAGGCTAGGTAAGACTAGAGTAGGGCTAAGTTAGGGTAGGGTAGGGGAGGCTACACTAGGCTAGAGTAGAGTAGACTAGGTTAGGATAGGCTAGACTAAGATAGGACAAGACAGAGTAGGCTAAGGTAGGCTAGGCTAAGCTAGTGTAGGCTAAGCTAGAGTAGGCTAGGATAGGCTAGTGTAGGCATTGTTAGGCTAGGAAAGGCTAGACTAAGATAGGATAGCATAGAGTAGAAAAGGTAGGCTATGCTAGAGTAGCCTAGTTGGCCAGAGTAGAATAGACTAAGCTAAGCTAGGCTAGGATAGAGTAGGCTAGACTAGACTAGAGTAGGTTAGAGGGATAGTGTAGATTAGGCTATGTAAGGCTAGAGTAGGGTTAGTGGGATAGAGTAGGGATAGTGGGCTAGAGTAGGCTAAGCTAAGTTATGGTAGAGTAGGCTAGTATAGGACAGGATAGAATAGGTTAAGGTAGGCTAGGGTAGGGTAGGATAGAGTACAGTAGGCTAACTTAAGATAGGCTAGAGTAGGCTAGGCTAGGGTAGAGTAAGCTAGGCTAGGCTAGGCTAAGCTATGCAGGGCCAGAGTAGAGTAGGCTAGGATATTATAGATTAGGATAGGTTAGGATATCATAGGCTAAGGTAGCCTAGGCTAGGATGGGCATTGGTATAGTATCCTAGTAGGATAGAGTAGAGTAGGCTAAGCTAGGCTAGGCTATAGCAGGTTAGACTAGAATAGGCTAAAATAGGTTAGTCTAGCCTAGAGTAGTCTACTAGGCTAGAGTAGAGTAACCTAATCTAGGATAGTCTAGAATATGTTAGACTATAATAGGATAGGCTAGAGTAGGCTAAGTTATGCTAGAGAAAGATAGAATATGCTAGGTTAGGCTAGAGTAAGAGTAGAATAGGATAGGCTAAAATATGATAGGTTAGAGTAGGCTAGATTAGGTTAGGCTAGGATAAGCTAAGATACACTAGAGTAGGTTAGTGGGGTAGAGTAGAGTAGGCTAGTAGGATAGAGTAGGCTAAGCTAGGCTATTCTAGGCTAGGCAAGACTAGGCTAGGCTAGGTCAGGCTAGGCTAGGCTAGGCTAGGCTAGGCTAGGTTAGGATAGAGTAGACTAAGCTAGGACGAAGTAGAGTAGGCTATGGTAGGACAAAGTAGACAAGGCTAGGCTAGGACAGAGTGGGCTAGGCTAAGATAGGGTAGGTTATGTTAGGCTAGGCTAGGCTAGAGTAGACTAAAATAAAGTAGGCTAGGGTGGGCTACATAAGGTTTGATTGGGTTAGAGTGAAGTAGGCTAGGATAGGCTATGATAGAGTAGGTTAAGGTAGGCTAGATAAGAGTAGGCTAGGATAGAGTAGGTTAGACTAGAATAGTGTAAATTAGGTTAGGATATCCTATAGTAGTCTACTAGGTTAGAGTAGAGTAAGCTAACTTAGGATAGGTTAGTATAGGTTAAACTATAATAGGCTAGGCTAGAGTAGGCTAACTTATGCTAGAGTAGGATAGAGGAGGTTAGGATAGGCTAGAGTAAGAGTACAATAAAATGGGCTGGACAGGTTAGGCTAGAGTAGGTTACAGTAGAGTAGGCTATGCTAGGCTACACTAGAGTAGGTTAGTAAGGTACTATAAAGTAGGCTAGTAGGCTAGAGTAGGATACGCTAGGCTAGACTAGGCTATGCTAGACTAGGCTAGGATAGAATAGGCTAGGCTACAATAGGCTATGCTAGGCTAAGCTAGAGTAGGCTATGCTAGGCTAGGACAAAGTAGACTAGGCTAAGCTAGGATAGAGTATACTAGGCTAGGCTAGGATAGAGTAGGCTAGGCAAGGCTAGGAAAGGCTAGAGTAGACTAAAATAGAGTAGAATAGGCTAGGCTATAGTAGGCTAGAATAGAGTAGAGTAGGCTAGGATAGGGTAGACTAGGATAAGATAGGATAGAGTAGGCTAAGGTAGGCTAGGCTAGAATATCTTAGTATGCTAGAGTAGATTAGTATGCTAGAATATAGTTGGCTAAGCTAAGCTAAGCTAGATTACATTTAGTTAGGCTAGGCTAGAGTAAACTAGGCTAGAGTATGCTAGAATAGGCTAAAGTAGGCTAAGCTAAGATAAGGTAGAGTAAGCTAGGCTCGACTAGAGTAGGCTAAACTGAGTTGAGGTAGAGTAGGCTAGGCTAGGATAGGCTAGAGTAGAGTAGGCTAGGAAATTCTAGACTATGATAGGATAAGATAGAGTAGGGTAAGGTAGGCTAGGCTAGGGTAGGCTAGGCTAGAGTAGAGTAGGTTAATTTAAGCTAGGGTAGAGGAGGCTAGGCTAGGGTAAAATAAGCTAAGATAGGGTACGCTAGGCTAGGAAAGGCAAGGATACAGTAGAGTACGCTAGGATACGCTAGACTAAAATAGGATAGGATAAAGTAGGCTAACGTAGCCTAGGTTAGGATAGGCTAAGCTAGTGTAGCCTGGTAGGGCTAGGCTAGGATTGGATAGAGTAGGTTAGTCCATAACAGGCTAGGCTACAGTAGGTTAGACCATAATAGGCTAGGCTAGAGTAGGTTAGACCAGAATAGGCTAGGCTAGAGTAGGTTAATCTAGAGTAGGCGAAGTTAGGTGAGAGTAGGAAAGGGTAGGCTAAGCCAGGCTAGAGTAAGTTATATTAGAAAGGATAGGTTAGATTAGGCTATTCTAGAGTAAGCGAGGCTAGGCTAGGGTAGAGTAGGCAAATAGGCTAGAGTAAACTAGGGTGAGATAGGATAAAGTAGGCTAGGATATGCTAGGCTAGAGTAGGCTAGTGGGCTAGAGTAGAGTAGGTTAAGCTCTTCTATGGTAGGCTAAAGTAAGTGAGGTTATTCTAGAGAATCCTAGTAGGCTAAGCTAGGCTATCTTAGATAAGGTTAGAATAGAATAGTTTAGGCTAGAGTAAGGTAAGCTAGGCTAGGCTAGAGTAGGTTAAGCACGACTAGGATAGAGTAGGCTAAGCAAGGCTAGGCTAGAGTAGGCTAAGCTAGGCTAGGGTAGAGTAGGTTAGAATATGTTACGGTGCTATAAATATATTGATCAAGGTATGATTATCTAATAATTTTTCGTAGTGGGATGTTGTAAATGATTTTTTAATTTTTTGTTTTTTTGTTCAATAAAAGAAAGAAAAAATAAAAAATAAAAGAAAAATAGAAAAAGGAAAAAATAGAAAATAAAATGGAAAGAAAAATAAAAATAAATTGTAATGAATAAAAATAAAAATAAAAATAAAAATCCCCAAAGAGGCATGCTAGTTCAGATGTCACCAATTGTCAAAATTATTTCATTTTGTTTAAGTTTAAAATAAAAAAATTTACGTGACACTTTGTCATTTTTAATCATTTTTTTGTACTTTTGAATGGTCGAGATCATCCCCGCCCACATAAACGACGTGAGAGGATGTTCTGCACAAACCCTTTGAGCTTTCATGACTTAACGAAGGGGGGTGGTTGAAATGTGTTTTACCATGGAACCACTTGAGCTAACATTGTTGCTCCATACGGTTTTCAGGGGGTCTCCTTGCTTTACCACTTACCACTCCCACCCCCCCAAAAACCACCTTCCCACTCCTACCCCCCCAAATACCACCTTCCAGTTTCATTTCTTCCCATTTTCTCCTGCTCTGTCCTCACCACGCCACCCATCACCCATCACATTGTCCACGTCACTTGACCATCAAATTTCAAATATCTCGCCAATAATCATATAGACATTGGCCATTAACATTTTCCCTACCAAAATATGAATTTTAATAAACGCTACACTAAAAACGATAACAATTCTGTTAATTACCCTCAATTCCCATTTTAAAACCCTATTTCAAACCCGTATTATCTCTTTTTATATTTTTTTATTTACGCAGTTTCAGACCAAATAAATTTCAAGTTCACCATCGCTCTCTACAAATTTTTCTCCTTCAGCAACTGTTATGCATGTAAATCCTCTCTGCGGACAAATATGATCCCTCTATCCCTAGAATGGGTCTAGAAACAACGAGACATGCTAGAGTGTTGATTCCTAATTATTGAATAAAAATAGGACATGGTAGATAGACCTACCTGGAGTCCAACGTTGTCGTCGTTGCTGTAGTGGTGGTGGCCTCTTGCTCCTATCTCGGCAAGTCACGATCCTTTCACAGTCATGCTAGGATACCTGCACATAGAAAAAAACAAGAACAACATACAACATAATAATTTCACTCATAAATACTAGCCAGTCAAAGAGGGCTAAGCATATTACATTAAACATCTAACATAATAAAAAATGGGAACCAAACAATAGTCACGTGTATGTATTGATAGAAGGAAGAGTTACAACTAATGCTTTGACGTCGCAGTCTCCTCCAATGGGGTTCAGTCGGAGCACATCTTAGATACTCGTCAAGGAATTTAGATGGGATAGAGGCATGGACTCAAGCTCTCTCAAAATACATGGACTCAAGATCTCTCAATGTAATTCCTTATTATTCTATCTCTCCATTATTCTTCTATAGTATGTTTGATTCTCCAAGTTCAGCTCTTCAGTTGTTCTACTAACTTGTGCAAAGAGAGGTAGCTTCTTTTTATAGAGGAAAAGGAGGAGGTTAGGATCCCTAGAAAGGTGGGAGGGAGGCCTATCCTTTAGAGAGTTCCCATAAGAGGCGGAAACCATAAACTAAAGGAGGGATTCTATGGTTTTTCAGTTCAACCACTTTCAATGACTCATCCTGAAGGTGGTTGGAGTGGAATCTATGCCTCTATTTTTTTTAAAAATTCCATAAACATCTTGGCGCGAGTGGAAAACAGGGAAAGAGCGCCAGCTGGCGCGGGTGGAAAACTGGGATAGAGCACCAACTAGTGCAGGGCCCAGTGTTAATCTTCCTCTTTGGCGTGAGGGCATAATTGACTACCTGCGCTAAGGCAAAAACAAGGGTTTTTGAGTCTCCACTCAAGGAATTGTCTACAGAAGGAATATCACTCTCATGTAAAGGGATACAATGATGATCTTTGCAAGGCATGAAACTTCTTATTGATCATGGAAATGACCCTCTAATGGGTGATATGGGGATTGCAAGGACAGTGAAAAAATGTTGTGTAACAGATTCCTTCTAAAGCATGAGGTCCGAGTGTAACACCCCCAAGTTCTATGCTTTTCAAATGAGACATTTGAACATAAATCCAAGGGGAGTGGACCCCAGTGGATGATTATTGTGTGGATGTGATTAATTTTGTAATTATGAAAAATAAATAAAATATTATGTATGCACTATGACCAAAAAGAGAATTGAGATCACTTGCCAAAATCCATGAGGATGGATAAGGCAACAAATCCCCAAAAAGCTTTCAAAAATCCTTGAAAGAAATTTATTTAGATTTAAGGATAAATCTAAATTTCCCCAATGAAGAGGAGTAGTTGGGAAGAGGTGAGAAAAGCTGGAAAAGCTGAGGAAAAGCTTAAAGCAGCTTTAAGGAACCCCAAGAGGGGAAACCTAGGCTAAACAGGAAAGAAAGCATCCTGCTATTCTGGACGCAGAATTAGAAACATGCTTTAGGGTATGAGCTTAAATAAGCTGATCCTAGACAGATTAGTGGTTGATCTGTGCTGGGAGGTGATCTCTGCTCGGGGGTGAATCCTGGGAGATAAAGAGGATTCTAAGGTTGGGAGGACTGGTCATGGTAGAGGTATGCATGAATATTGTTGGAGATTGATGTAAGTCTATCTTAAATAAATCTCTGCTTGATGAATTGTGATGTTATAATTTCTTATACAATTTATGAATTGCAAGGTTATAATTTCTTATGTAAGTTATGAACTGTGATGTTGTAGTTCTAATGAAATTTATGATTTATTATGGTATGGTTCATTCTGAAGATTGTAGATTAAGTATTAGTTCAGTAACTCATATAAGTGTAAACCAAAGTTAAGTGATAGGTGTAGCATTCATCATAGGGGTGAAGTATATAAACATATTATGAATATAGACCTTAATAGAGACATGTTGGATCTCCTTCGGAGTAACCATGAGGTATAACAGACGTTATTAAACAATAACATAATCCCACAAAAAAAAAAAAAAAAAAATGGGTTTGGGAGGCGTGACAAATGGTATCGGAGCCCAAAGTTCAAAAATTGGGCAAGATATGTGCTCACACACCCCAGTAGCACTGAAAATATATACATATTTTGGTAGCTGAAAATATATACATATTGTGGTAGCACTGAAAATATATACAGTTGCAGCTAGATAGAAAGTAAGATACCAGTTTTAAATTACAACCATGGGAATTTCTCCCTCTTATAACTTGTATAGACTGCATGTATGAGCATTCTAATGATTTTAATGGTATTCAAAATAAGAAAAGTAACTTATATTCTAGATGAGCATACTATCAATTATATGGGTGTGGATTTCATGTCTAAACTATATATTACTTAGTGACAAAACTGTAGCATAGAAATTAAGTATCATAGTAAAGGAGTGAGTGGATAATTAAGATTCTCTAGCCAAGCATGATGGACTACATAAAGGTATATTTCACAAAGAAAAATAGAGACTTTGAGTAAGAACTCTAGATTGTATGTTGTATGCACATTGCACCATCAAAAAAAAAAAATATATATATATATATATATCTATTTTTATTTTAGGTTTTGAAATCCATTTCCATACCCAATGATCTCCTGTAGAGCTAGACACCCTCATGTAAGTGCATTCGAATCCTTATATAATCCTAATATCAAAAATATATATGAAGGTGAAGTAGTGTTAAAACAATTGAATGCTCATTTTACTTTTATACGTACTTTTAAACTATGATGTATAAGAAAAATCCAAAACGAACCCGTAACCCCAATATAAGGGCACGATAATGATAGGGGGTTGCAATTAAAATATCTCTACTATTAAATCTACTTAACTCTAGCGCTTACGAGCCTTACGTTACAGCAAGTAAATGAAAACAAAACGACATCTCACCGGGGGTAATGAGTGTCGGAACATTAGTTAGTCAACAGAAAAATCAATTTTTGGACTACATGGAATTAATTTAGACCAATAGCATTTGAAAACCCTAAACTCTAATAAGCGCAGAGGTAAACCAGTTCGTGCCATAATACTTAAGTAGTATCACAGCTCTACAAATAAGTCCGGAGATGAACGATTGGTAACTCAACTCCTGCGCAGAGGAACAGTAACCGTGTTAAGAACAACCGTGTTACGAGGGGTCCCCAAATGTGTACCAGGGGGCAACCGCGGAAAGAGAGACGAACGTAGTGCTGCATATTGAAACTCTATAGGCATTTGCAACATTAACTCATTTAACCTAGTAGAAGTTTTGAAACTATGGTGAAAAAAAAATCTCTAATAAGACTGTACGAGTATATGTAGTTCTCTCTCCAAGAAAGCATAAAAGCCGCGCGATAAAATTTCAACCTACACATACTATATCATAAACTTATTGTTAAAAAGTAGGTGTAGATATAGAAATAAAGTGGAAACGATTGTTAAAAAGTATGTGTAGATATAGAAATAAAGTGGAAACGATTGTTAAAAAGTAGGTGTAAATATAGAAATAAAGTGGAAACTATTGTTAAAAAGTGTGTGTAGATATGGAAATAAAGTGGACACGATTGTGAAAGAGCATTATTGGCGAATACGACATAGGTAGATATACTATACTACCTTGCAAAGTATAACGCATCTTCATTTAAACATAATCGAACACCTATATAAGCCTGACACCAAACGGATAGCTATCAAAGGGAATTAGCATTAAAACAAGTGAAGGCGCATTTGATCTTTATACCCACTCGTAAACTATGGTATATATACAAGAAAGCAAACAGCGGAGTCACGATGACAATAATGGTTTGAAAATAAAAGCACCAATAAACAACCTTGACGGCGCCGAGAGATGGACGAATCTTTCGATCGACCTTATGGTTGATATGAGTATATAACTAGCATTTTGCACAGCAGCGTGCAAAGAGAATGCCGAAGGTACCACTGGCATGATCTCTGCATGAGAATGAGAAGGTAAGTTCGCATCGGAATCAAACCAAATCCTCCCAATTTAACAAATTGAAAACCTTGGCGATTTCATTGCCGAGAAGATGAACTTAAGCCGCTGATAGCATGCGCGCCTGCATAAATTGATGGCAGAAGCGAACCAGATTCGTGACAAATCTGGTACATCAGCTTGTTGGCAACCTGTGAAGTCGACAGCAAATCTGGTGAGCTGCAAACAGGATTTTATATACAAACAGGATGTTTGATGTATATATATGCTACATATATACATAGAGGTACGAACATGCAAAAAAAAAAAAAATCGAATCTGAAAAGAAGCTAATGAGGTGTTAGTTTTTATAGTTAAGGTACGATAATACTATAGCAACTATAAATAAATTCAAAAATAAATCAAACTAGTGAACTTTGATATATCACCTTTGGATAGTGGCATTCAACTATCATAAGGTATACTAGAACCGAGCTATTGAACATTACGACGAGCCTTGGGTAAAGGAGTAACTATAATATGGAATTTGTGAATCGAATTAATTAACGACATAAAACAAAACCTGTGTACATGGTTCACGTATCGATTTTATACCAAGAAATTTCAATCCCGAATAGCATCGGCTGTCAAAATGAAAGGTTATAACTATACATTAAATGGCATAAATTATACAGTCGGTACCACACTAAAGTTCATGTTCAACGATAATGATTTAAAAAGGGGAATCGCCATTTGGGCGCATATATACGAATGATTATATATGGTCGAACGAGAATATCATAGCAACGCCAAGGAAAATATACATCTATGATTCGAACTGTCCTAGCAATGATATCATACCGACGCCAAAACAATATGTATGACTATTGACACAAACAGAGCAAAAAGATTAGTCAAACCCTAAAGATGCGTGGTGAACCAGTATACAGTATTATAACTCAGCGAAGAAACTAGGACTGCATGGATAATACGGCGTTATGGCCAATTGAACTCGGTCCACGAAATTTTAAATACAAACCAGGGGAGAGTAAACTGATAAACGATGGATAATCCAGCTCTAATTAAAAGCATTAAGAAATAGCGCAGAGTAAGATAAAATAATTACGCATCAGACCAAATTTCTACGGAGCTGAAGGCTTGGGTCCGCCTTTGCCTGCGGATGCAGGGTAAAACAAAAACGTTACATAACCAGAGAGTTAAGTCCACCTCTGTCCGCCGCCCGACGCCAGTCTCCCCTATGCGACCACAGAACGAGTTTTCATGAGAGTATATAGAATTCAACTGAACAGTTAGACTTATTTGTTATCCTATCCGAAAAATAAAGCGAACAATGGGAAAACCATCAAAAACAGGGGCGTAGTGTTAATAGAGCACATAAATCTCTGCAACGTTAATCGGTAAAATCTAAAGGCCGAGGCCAAATCTGGAGAAAGGATAAGAACAGAGCCGTGAGAGGAGTCACTGCCTCTCCGTCTCACCTCGATAGAAAAATAAAAAATAAAAAATAAAAGAGACATGCTCTACGCTATAATAGACCCTTGACCAATGCAATCGCGAGGCAGGAAACTAGCTGAAAAATAGGAATTTATAAACGCAACTCCGAAGCTCTTACTCAGCAGAAGCTTGAACCATGGAAATGAGAAGAAGAGTAAGAATTGGGTCCGACGGTGAGGAATAAATAATAAACGCAAACCCAAAAAAAACCGGAGCTCGAAAGGTACTGGGCAAAGTAGAGCAAATCCTATCCCGGATTTTCTGAGGTACCTCCTGAGAGCTCGAAGCATGGTGAAATCTAGCGAAATGATTTCAAGAGCGATCGGTTCTGCCACCAGGGTACCCTATGGCCAGGATAATAGTAAAGTGAAACTGATTCAAAGTACTTTGGAGGCGGATGGCAGGATAGTGCAGAAAGAGTCTCATAGACGCGATCTCTGTTCCTCCTTCCTCTTACAGCTGTTGCAAATAAAACCACATTAACATTACCGTAGTTGTCATGAGGGAAAACGTTGGGGTGGACATTGTAGTCCTAGAACTGCAACGTGCCATCAGGAGCTTGAGTCCTGACATCTGCATACACACCTGGAGAGAGGAGCTCGTCCTGCGTACAGCTAGGGTTGGAACACTCGGTACGCTGGTGAGAGTGGTTTGTTAAAACCGGCTAATGGACAAAAACCAAATCCATTTATACGGCACGCGTAGGGCTAACATACAGGGTTCCAAATCATCATCACTGGTAACCCCGCATAGCGCAGCCGTCCCGTGAATGAAAAAAAAAAACCAGGGTTAAATTGCATCATATATATATTGTCATGATTTGATGTTCATTATATTATAGAAATACGGGCGAATTTTATGTATATAGGTAAGGGTTCATTTATCTATGTAGTGGGTGGTTACATATATGACTCCTATTTATATACGCAACAAATAGTAGTCATTCGCACGGCATCACATTTTAACCTAAAATGTAGAGGGGATAAAGTATATCCTAATTATGTAAGCGAGATCATTACGCTGATATATATATATGCTTACTATATAGGTAGTTGCATTTAAATCGATATAGAGCGCGCCTATATATAAATCAATATATGTGACCTTTATACCAATAGAGATATATAAATGTTACGCATAAAGTATGCCCTTTTTTGGACAAAGGCTACTCTTGGGGTAGGCCATCTTAATGTATTTTGTCAATTAATTAACAATCATCCATGAACTTCATACTTACATATGTAAGTATGTGTTATAAGGATTTAGAGGTGTATTTATTATAATGATAGGTTTATGTGGGATATGTGAATATATGTACACGGTACATATAGGTTACCTCCTAGAAAGGAATTGAACTTATGGATGTTAAGCGCGGCATGCAAATCTTAGATATATGCGTAAAATATGCATATAGATAATAAAAATGATACTAAAAGAAAGCAAAAACAATAATTTGGAGATAAGTGGAAAACATAACCCTAAATGGAAAAAAAAATTTCCTGCAATGGTGGTGCCCAAACACGTCGCCGTAACTAGCTGCCATTGAAATTGTATACGGTATCAATATTTTTTTTTGTGATTAATAATGGGATGCAGCGTATATATATATGCATACATAGAGAAAAAAAAAAAAAAAAAACCTGTTCAATATAGGTACCCCATACACCGTCATCATAGTAAGAGGAGGCAATGAATTTTGTAGTATATAAGCGCTTCAAAGTATAGAAAAAAAAAAATATATATATATATATATATATATATACATAAGTACCTCTATATATCATAGAGGCGATATCGATACCTATGAAATCGATATGTTCATCAGAGTGGCATGATATATGTAGGTGTGTGGTGAGTAAGGACTTCAATAAATACATATATATGAATAATTACATATGTGCATAGAAAAAAACCATGACATATACGTTGAAGTTAAGAAAGAGGCATTTTAGACTTCTATGGGTATGAGATTGGATATAAATACCTATATAGAAATATATATATATATATATATATATATGCATAGGATTGGTAAAGTGGCACTTTAATCTGATTCCACTTTAGTGAATTCAATAAGTGCATGGGGGAAACTTTAAGATATCAAATATTAGAGGATATGGTGAGGAAATTAACTAGAAGTGGAAAAGTTGCTAGTGGAAAATCAATAAAAGAGATTATTTTAAATTGGGTATATATATGGTAACACTTTCAAAAAAGGTTTGAACTTATATATGAATATATATAAATATAGGGATATATATATATATTCATATGTTCATCAAATTAATATTGCTAAGGCTATATATATATCATACATATATATATATCATGGTTACTTATACAGTAAGGTTTGGAAATATATATGATATATACAAACCTAGTGGATATATATATACATGCTCATGAGAGATATATTGCCCAATGTTTGAGATGTAAGTAGTATATGAGTAAGTGGAAATTGTATCCTACAAATAAGGCAGGTATACTGCCATAAAGGAAAAGAGGATTGAAGTACAAGTGTTATTTACAATTAAATGGTTGATTTAGTAATTGTGGAACCATTACATGGAGTTAGGCATGAATGAATAAAGGGATAAATTGAAAATTTCCTGATGACTTACGTAAGGAAGAATATTCTTGTAATAGTGGAAGAATGACTTCCTAATTAATTATTTATAATAATGGAAATAAAGTATATTTTCAAATTGGTATATTTATGGGTTGCTTTTGTTAGAAAGCATGAAAGATTTATGGGTTGCTTTTGTTAGAAAAAAAAAATAGAATGCTTTTATGCAATAGAAAAGAAGGAATTCTTTTATGACTCAGGAAAAAGTTGAAATATTTTTATGATTTATGAAATCTTTCCCATTTTAAGCTGATTAGTCTTTGAAAAAGGGGAAACTGTGTCAAATTCATTTTTGGCATTAACAAGTATTGATATTGTAAATGTGATGAATTATAGAAATTACATTTATCACTAGAAAAGGAAACATGAATTCCCACTCTAAAATTTTTGTGGTGCAAATTTTATTAAAGTTAAATTTCTTGAGTCTTAAATTCAAAGACAGAGAAATGATGTGAAATCATACAGCTACAACCAAGGAAAAAAAAAAAAGGATGAGTTGTATTTTGGACTTGGGTGGGGAAAACCCATCAGTTCCAAAATTGTTCACTTAAGTTTTGAACGAGTGGATACCATTTCATGTGAGAGGTAAGCCTGGAATGGTAGAGATTATTAAGGAATCTAGTTGTTACTAATTAAATTAAATAACTAACAAAAGAAACAATGAAAAGATACTAGAAGTACAACTATAAAATGAGCAAGGGTAAGCACAACCATGCATATGATCCAATTGTTTTCTCTCATTTATGTGTACTAATGAAAAAATTTGAGAAATTGTTTAGACAAGTGTGTAACAGGAAATTGGGCACTCTGGAAACGAAGAGGAAAAAGGTGAAGATAAAGCACCTAGAAAATCCAGAAAAGCTGAGCCGAACCAAGTGCGTGAGGGAAGAATCTCACTGAAAAACCAGAAAGGATAAGTAGTGTACTAAAAGTGCACTAAACTATTATGAACCTGAACGGTTTGATTTATAACTGAATGTCTTAAGTTATTGAAATGCAGAATGCTGTTGTGAATTATCAATTTTATGTACCTGATATTACTTACATTGGTATGAATTGTGGACAGAGAAACCAGAATAAAAGATCTTCCATACAAACTTCTTGTAAAGAAGTAGGAAGGAAACCAACGACATAAGGCATCAGTAAATATAGTGGAGGCAGGAGAGTACACTGCTGGAAACTAATGGCTTAGTCCTACCATTGCTTATTAAATTTCCTGATATATTTTATGTCTCCTTGTTGGAAAAGAAAAGTTATAAATTTTGTATATGATGCTTCTCACATGATTGATTGGAATTTTGGTCCAGGAGGAACCAGAAGAGGAATTTCCTTCCAGAGTCGCTTCAAAGATGAAAGCGAGAAGAAATGGAGGTGCGGAAGTGGACAGTAGCTCGGGTAAAGGTGCAGTGGAACACTTTACTGCTAAAAAGCTACATGGCACAGAGAAGCTCAAATGATGGAAAAGCATTCATAATTATGTTCAACATCAACTAGTAGATAGTTGTCAACACCGAGGACGGTGTTTATTTTCAGAGGGGGAATATGTAACACCCCCAAGTTCTATGCTTTCCAAATGAGACATTTGAACATAAATCCAAAGGGGAGTGGACCCCAGTGGATGATTATTGTGTGGATGTGATTAATTTTGTAATTATGAAAAATAAATAAAATATTATGTATGCACTATGACCAAAAAGAGAATTGAGATCACTTGCCAAAATTCATGAGGATGGATAAGGCAAAAAATCCCCAAAAAGCTTTCAAAAATCCTTGAAAGAAATTTATTTAGATTTAAGGATAAATCTAAATTTCTCCTAACAGATAGAGTATGAAGAGGAGAGCCGGAAAGTCGAGGAAAATCTTAAAAGCAGTTTTAGATGGAACCAAGAGGGAAGCCTAGGCTAAACAAAATTAAGAAAGCATCCCAAGAGTCTCATGCACACTAGAACACAAAGTTAAAGGAGCTTAATTGTTTCCATCCTGCATTGCATTAGTGGTCGATCCGTGCCGGGAGGTGACTGCCAGAACCCTGAGAGGCAGGATTCTAAGGTTGGGAGGACTGGTCATGGTAGAGGTATGCATGCATATTGTTGGAGATTGATGTAATTCTATCTTAAATAAATCTCTGCTTGATGAATTGTGATGTTATAATTTCTTATACAATTTATGAATTGCAAGGCTATAATTTCTTATGTAAGTTATGAACTGTGATGTTGTAGTTCTAATGAAATTTATGAGTTATTATGGTATGGTTCATTCTGAAGATTGTAGATTAAGTATTAGTTCAGTAACTCATATAAGTGTAAACCAAAGTTAAGTGATAGGTGTAGCATTCATCATAGGGGTGAAGTATATAAACATATTATGAATATAGACCTTAATAGAGACATGTTGGATCTCCTTCGAAGTAACCATGAGGTATAACAGACGTTATTAAACAATAACATAATCCCACAAAAAAAAAAAAAAAAAAATGGGTTTGGGAGGCGTGACACCGAGGGAGAGGAAGGGGCGAAATAGTTTATGAGAACGTGTTCGAACCAAACACCGCTGTTGGAAAACCTACAATTATGAATACAACTAGTATCTCTGATATATGAACATGTGGTATGGGCGCAGCCATCCATAATAGAGTATATAAAAAAATTGGGACCCGAGGTATGGGCGCAACCATCTAGCAGTAAGGATCAAAAAATAGGCTCAAGTATGGTCGCAGCCATCCAATCAAAAGATTTATGCAAATACATCATGCTAATCTACCAAAATTCGCAAACCGGATTTTACCAGACAAAATCCAAGGTCTTGTGCTCCATCTCGACCCAAACAAGTACAAATTCAAGCATGCAAATATATGAGCTGAAGTCGAACATGCAATAAAATCACCTGATTACCAGCCAATGATGAAAGATGTTAACAGACATGAGAGAAACTACCAATAATGACAATGGCTCTCAAGGTACAACCGGTACAATCCATGGAATGTGAACAGTGGTCTAGTGTCGAAAATCCACAAAATCACTCGATCAAAGGCCAATGAAGTGGACCTTGCATCAAATGCAAAGAACCTGCCATTGAGGCATGTAGGCTCCAAGGTACGAAAAGGGAGTCTCTAGATCAAATTTTTGGATAATGAGATGAAGTCGACAGGAAGTGACCTGATCGAAGGTAGGCCATAGTGTTTCACACATCATCGATATGAGACAGAGGAATATGATGATGAAACAGGACCAACAGAGAATCAGAGGGAGGTTGAAAACTGTAGAGGAAAACTTCTCTTGAACATATCAGTAGCACAACACTGGATTTGGCAGTATTTGACATCAAACGATCTAAGGTCATGATGACATGGAAAAGAGCAGATGAGAGGTCAAAAGAGATTACCCAAACCCATTAAGGAAAAAATAACGAAATGAGATGTCCCCAACCCGACACGAATGCATACAAGTGCCATGTTCAAGAGTGACATACTGCCAACATAACTAAAACTTGGTTACATTTTCCCCCACCATTTCTGGAGAGTACCCCAATTATTTTTTAAAACAATCTTGAAGGGAATAGCATATGTTTGTGTTGTAAGTTTTTCCTTCATAAAAATCCATCCTAGTACATTTTATGAGCCCTAGGAAGGAGGAACTCGAGTAACATCATGGTGATGAAATCCGATGTCATCAGGGTTTAACGAGTTTGACAAAGGGAGAACTTAGCATCTTTTCATGTTTAGAGAATTTGAAAATAAGGTAGAAAAGAAAACTCCATCATGGCCCTTTTTTTAAATAGTCTCTCAGATCCGAAAAGGTAGAAAACAATATCTGAAAGAACCTCTTAGTCGTGATAGGCTAAGGTATTATTTTTTCATAGATAATCTATCCCAACCCAAAAAAGGGGTAAATGTATACTCGGTAGATATCACTTCATATCTATTTAACAAGTTCAAAATGACATGACTCTTAGAAATCTTTTCAATTTTAGAGATTCAGAAAAGAGCTGAAAGATGACTCCATTAGTGACTTTTTCGTGTTTTTGCCGAGTCCGAAAAAGTATAAAATTTAACTCATTACTCCATCACTATGCCCTGAAACCTATTGTTGCACAAGAGACATGTGTAAAACCCATTTCTTGGAAATAATATAATAAAATAATTTAAAAACATGTCTTAAAACCTAATTAGGGTTGTAAAAAGTTATAAAATGCCAAAAATGGTAAAAAATAATTACCTTTCACTTTTTACCTCTTGTGGAGCAATAGTTACCCATTTTATAGCGTGATTTTGCGGTGACGATAGCGAAAAATCCAGCAGACCAATCTCAAATCCATTAGTTCCAGGTAAGATTTGAGATCTCTCCCTTCATTTTAAGTCACTTCTTACTACCTGCAACTTCCAATTTTGAATTTTGGGGGAGGAAATGTGAATATTAGGGCACGAAGATTGGCGCGGGTTTTGGGCACGAAGTCGTGCTAACCGTCGAATTTTGTACACCAGGGCACGTCCATTAGCACGACTGTTTAGGAAACAGTTGCGCCAACAACGCAAATGATTTTTTGTGAAAAATTCAAGTCAAATACCCCAATTATTCACAAATAAAAACTTCAAAAATGGCTAATACTATTCATATGAATGTGTTTGCAGGTAGAAAGAAGCCAAATGGTGATTGAATGGAAATAATGGGAACACGACGAAGAGGAGGAGCTTGCCATGGGGAATGAGAGAAGCATGGAAGCTCTCAGAGACTGTGGACTGAAGAAGTTCTTCTTGACACCATTTCTCCATGCTCAACCAAATTTGTTATAATATTTGATCAGCATATGGGATGAGGATCAGGAAAAGTTCATCCTTCAAGATCAGGAACTTGAGATTGATGTTTCTGACGTCTACTTTATCACAATATTTTCGCGGAGGGGAGCAGCACCGATCCTGAATAGTACCCAGCCTTGCATGGAGAGTATGTCCATGGTAATGGAAAGGGTATGTCGAGAGGCATAGAAAGGAACAGGAAGTGGGAAATTTGATATCCAAAATATCCCAGACTTAGCACTAAAAGTAGTGCTACATACCATCACACGAGCTGTGGGATCGCAAGCACCATAGGAAGCAACAAAAACACAGTTGCTTCTTGCTCTAGACTACTTGACACTAACCATATACAACTCGGCAGAGGCCGTGAAAATAAACATGAAACACAAGCTAACAAAATGCAAGAAGGGAAAATTGAAGCAATTTTTTTATGGGTCTGTCATGGTATCGTTTTTCCTAGAATGACTACCAATTTTTCAGCAACAGGAGGTCATATTCCCAACACCACCAACGAGAGAACCACGGATGGCCCGATGGGTGGCTCTAATGCCAAGGGCAGGGGGTGGTCAACAGATGTTCTAGAGACCGGAGTTCTTTGATTGGCTCCACCGATATTTGATCATCGTGGAGGACAGGCCCTACTCTGGTACAGATTTTACTAGTGATCTGGACCTCCCACTCCTAGAGGGAGAGGATTGGGATGAGGATTTGGGTAAGACTCATTTTTAATTTTCATGAGTGTTATGATTTTTTTAACTATGTATGTTCTGACATTAAATCCATGTATTTTCATATGTCGGCCCAGAGAGACCTGCAGGCATGTCTCCAATAGTGAGGCGAACTCCTCATGATTTCGACCCTCATGGCAAGGGAGGCAAGGAAGAGGAGCTCATGTCCAAACTAGAGGGGATCACACGTGGAGTCCCAGATTATGCACGATTCGATGATATTCCTCGTGCCTAATAGAGACATACCATCGTGGTGCCAAGCTGTATTCACCACTTGATGAGGTGGCTTGTATGGGTAGTGACATGCTACCATGAGAATCATGCCGATTAGACACCTAGGCTTTATATCTACAAATTTTGAGAGACATGGTGTCTCAGGATGTAATAGAAACACACATATTTTTTGAATTTATGATGCACACTAATGCAAAAAAGCGATATATATACATCTATTTTCCTACAACGATTTTTTTCACATGATGATGATTTTACAAATTATGGAAATTTCTATCTAATACAATGTTAGCCATTGTATCAATTAATGCATTCATTTGTCTAGGAATATGTTTATATGTGATAAAATCAAAATTTCTTTCCAACAAACGAATATGTAAATACAATCTCAAAATGTATGGGTTTCTAACTGAATAATGACCATTGAGTTGTAGAACAACAAGCTATGAATCTAGATTTACATGCAATGCGCGTATGACGAGATTGATTGCTTTGGTTAATAGTTCAAGGAAAACACTATATTTAGCAACATTGTTTGTAGTTCATCCTAGACAAATACCTTGCATATCTATCAACTCACCAGCAGGATCATAGATTACCCAGGCTGCTAAAGACAAATTCTTGGTACTGGGGGAAGAATTATCCGTCAAACCGACATAAGGGGTAATAGACATCTGCATAAATAAGCAAGACCCAAATAAGCAGGAAAATTCTCGCAAAGAATACCAAATCAAAACATGTACAAAAATGAAAAAAAACACCTATGTACACAAATCATTCATGAATAACTCACGCATAATACTTTTTGAGATATAACCCATTTCTGGGTTGTTCTAAAGGATGACCTTCATAATCAATGAGCTCATATGCCCCATTCTACAATACACATTTAACAATGTAAGGCCCATGCCACATGGGTTGAAATTTTCCTGCCCCTAGCTTATCATGAGCTTGGTCATACAGGAGGACGAGATCTCCTTCAACGAAAGAACGAGGGTAAACTGATTGGTCAAAATGAGCTTTGACCCACTTTTTTTGTGCTTCAATAACCAGAGCAGCAAAGTAGCAGGTTTCGTCCAACCATTCTAGATAAAGGAGACGCTCTTATTCTGGTGAAGTGTTCGGAAGTAATTTAATAGCCAACTTGAGCAAAGGTATTTCACATTCAATCAGAAGAGTAGCTTCTAGACCATAAACCAACTAAAAAAGGGTGAATCCATTTGCACTCTTAACTGAGGTTCAGTATGCCCAAAGAGCTGAAAATAACATGAGATGCCAACTGGATTTATGAATCCCAATCATACGTTGAAGCATGGTAACAAGAAATTTGTTCACGACTTCAACCTAGCCATTAGCCTAAGGATAGTACGATGTTGAGTTGTCGTTACATAGACCCAACTTGGAAGTCAACTCGGCCACCATGTAATGTCGAAAATTGGAACCGTGATCGGTAATGATGCATTGAGGGACACCAAACCTAGCAATGATGTGATTGAATATGAATTGAGCAGTTGTCTTACCATCAGCAAAAAGTGTAGGCATTTCTTCAGCCCATTTGGTGAAGTAGTCCACAACTACCATAATATAATCATGCCCCTCGGCTGAGTGAGGGTTACATGTCATAAAATCGATGCCCCACTTCGCAAAGGGAATAAGGGTAATTATAAGATGAAGAGGTACAGGTGGCACACGCATCTTGCATTGATAGATCTAGCAATCATGAAATTTACGAACTGCGACAATGCAATATTTGAAGATAGAAGGCCAGAAATAACCATCAGAAAGAATCTTTTGTGCAGTGGCATAACCAGAAATGTGACCGCCACAGGCGCCACTATGACAATCATTGAGGATTTTTTTAGCTTTCTCGAGCATCAAACATCGATGGGCAATGGAATCCACTCCGACACAATAAAGGGTCTCCCTGACTATACGATAAGGTTATGACTGATGACAGATGCGTCGGAAGGCATCCTTCATCAACTCAGATATAAAAGTAGAAGTTTGGAGATAAACGATGATATCATCGTACCACAAATCGAGGGTGCTAATCAAGAAAATTGTATCGTCTGGAATGTATTCCTCAGAACGGGATAGAGGAGAGTCTAAAGGGAGGGAACAAATCAAATCAGCAAAAACTAGTGACTTCTTGAACTTGGTAGTAGCAAATTCCAAAACGAACTCTTGGAGGATGACAATCTACTTTGAGTATTTCCCCCCAGCAATTGTCGAGTAGGTTATGGGGTTGCAATTGGAAATCACAGTCAGTGTACACAAAAGAATATAATGATGAAAACGTTGAACTGCTTGAATCGTAGCTAACACTAACTTCTAGACATGTGCATAGCGCATCTCAGGATTGAGAAGGTTACTAGACAAGTAATAAATAACATGCTCATTACCGTCATCATCTTCTTGTACCAGAACCATGGAAATCGTGCTGAAAGCGGTGGCTAAATAAAGGGAAAAATCACGATGATAGTTAGGAGGACGCAACAGAAGAGCGTTGACAAGAAACGTCTTTAGGGCCTCAAAACATTTTTGAGCAATCTTATCCCAACAAAATGGGATGCCCTGATTTAATAATCGCGTCTATCCTCTAGCACTTCTGCATAGTTAGGTATAAAACGGCGTAGAAAATTAGCCTTACCTTGCAAACTCTGCAACTGATGTAATGAGGAGGGAGAGGGGAGATTGATAATAGCCCAACCTTGAGTGGATAAAGGCGAATTCCATATTTGGACATGATAAACCCTAAAAGTCTACCAGAATCAACGCAGAAGACACACTTGTGCAGATTAAGCCGAATATTGTAACGCCAACAATGAAGAAAAATATGACAAATATGGTCAGGATGGTCCATGACCTTAGCTGAATGAGTGGGAAGGTCATCCAGATAAGGCTGAATGATGTGATGAATATCATGAAAAGCATACGACATTGCTCGCTGAAACGTAGCCCGAGCATTCTTTAAGCCAAAAGGGAGCTTCTTATAGGAAAAAGTACCCTAAGGACAGATAAAGGCAGTCTTATGTTGATTATTCGGGAGAATTTTAATCTAATTATAACCAGAAAAGTCATCCATTAGGGAAAAGATCTCACTCCCGGCACAGTCATCAATGATTTGATCGATAAATGGAGTAGGATAATTATCCTTGGGACAAGCTCGATTAATATCATGATAATCAACATAGACACAAATAGTTCCTTACTTCTTATCTACAGGAACAATATTAGAGACCCATTCTATCAAAGGAATTGGATAAATAAAACCAGCTCTAAGAAGTTTTTAAACTTTACCTTTAATGGCGGCAGCCTTTCTAGGGTGCATCAGACGAAGACATTGGAAAATAGGTTTCGAGCCAGGGTAAGTAGGTATTTCAGGCACCACTATACTAGGATCAATGTTAGGCATTTATTCATAGGACCATGCAAAGACAACATGGAACTCACAGAAAAGCCTAGTATAAACTTGTACTTAATCGGAAGAACAAGTGACCCCGATATGGATGTTCTCGACAATTCCTGGTTTACCAGAAATGTCAATAGGCATCACTTGTGTAATATTACTCAATTTAGCTTCTGTAAAGATGTCATGTGTCAAAATAGGCAATTGAAGTAGAGGAGAAGGAACTTGAGATGCAAAACGCTCGAGACAAGTAGACATGTACCTGAGGCCAGGCATAAACAAGGAACGATGATGACCATCATCCCACGGTAGATCCTCAAGAGACATGGTTTCCTCGATGGCTTCATCGAAGGGAAACACTTATTTCAAAGGATCATGTGAATTTGAATCACCAAGCTAGGGGAATTGAGAATAAATGTCAAGAGACATGCTCAAAGGAGCACAATGAGAGGATGGAGGTCCCGAATCATCGATGAGTTCACAATAATCAATCTCAATCGAAATCAAAGGCATTGAATCTTTGAAGGAATCAATCTATTCAGGGGAAGGAATAATCCATGGGTCATCAGATCGAGAGATCATATGAATCTGAAAAGTATTCGGTGGAGGAAGAGGAAAAACACCCATGAGGGCAGGATATTTAAAAAGACCTTGCCCTACGCTCTCGTAGGGAGTAGGAATCTGATCCACATATGGAATGTTTTTCTTGGAAGAAGAGGTGAATAAATACAATTGATCAATAGTAATAATCTTTCCTTCATGTGGAAATTTCAAAACATGAAAGAGAGCGAATGGAACACATAACATGGCATGAGTCCAACTACAACTGAGGAGAATATTATAATTGAGTTTAGCATCAATGACTTTGACCTCAACATTGACTGTCTTCCCTTTCAAAGTAATCAGTAAACTAGCGAGAACACCTAAAGGTTTTGATTCTCTTCCACCAAATGCTTCTAGGGAATTTGGTGATGAATTTAGGGCTGGAGAACCAATATTTTTCCAGCACAAAAAGGACATGACATAGGTTAATGCACCTTCTTCCACAAATTCTCGATGGATGTTGAGACCATTAATAACAACTTGAATAATGAGTGCAATTTGATGCGGAATTCTTGGAACAAAATTCTCTATATAGAAAGAAAGAAGGCTAGTATCGGCATGATCAATCCCACCAATCGCAGATAACAAAGCTCTTCGCTGCGATGGAAAAATATGAAGTACTTCTAATGCAGACATCGCGTATGGTGCCTGAGTGAAATCCTCAACAATATTTTAATGGTGAGCGGCATGGGCATTGGGATTATAATAAGACTTGCGGAGTACACATTTGGAAGGATTTCACACAACGGATTCAGCATTGGGCCTTTCAATTTCAAGAGGAACAATAATAGGCGAAGGAGGAGGACCATCAGTGATCTCCTTCCCCATAGCCTAAAGAGATCCAGTATAATCTTTCGACCAAGTAGCAATAGAAACACCTGCAGAACCGTTCATCATGAACACCTGAGAGCCAAATGGGGCAGAGGACTCAGGTTTATCTATCATCTAAGTCTGCTAATATGGGAAAGGTTCTTTAAGAATGACCGGATTTCCCTGGGTGCCTTTGAGCAAGCGGCTCACTTCGGATCATCTAGGATAGTCTTTGGTGAAGTGGTCATCGTCACAAATCAAACAGGGATACTTCAGTTTACGTTGGGAACCATCGCTAGCATGAGGTTTCTGAGTATCCTGTTTTAGGGTATCAGCTTTGGCCTTACCTTTACCCTTATTTTTACCTTTAGAAGCATTATCCTTAGGTTTGTCCTGAATAGCATTAACTTCTGCAGGTTTAGCAGAATTTGAAGTAGACTGAGAAGCAACATTATTGGAAGAAGCACACTTCAGCTTCCTAGGGTTTGAAGATGAAGACTTCTGAGAAGTCTGAGACATAGAACCAATAATACCATCGACAGATGCAGTCACTGGTGGTTTAGAAGTTCCAGGTCGGGGAGCATCAAGTAAGATATCATATAATGCACCAGACTGAGAGTACACAAGATCAAGGTATTGGGCGGAAGTAATGGCTTATTCCTCGGTTACACATACCCCCTTAGCTATTTCTTTGGAAATATGATTGACAAAGGAGGTGGTGAACCAATAAGTTAGAAGCTGATCAGAAATTTCAAATTTTATCATGCGACGATGACGTCGCCACTCACAAATATGATCTAAGATATGAGTAGCTCGGTCCTATTTCAATTACATGAGGAGGTACATCCCGATCTCATAGCGGACTGGTAACTAGAAATGTGTAAGGAATTCCATGACTAAAGAATTTAAATCTTGGAAGACGTCATGAGATAGCTCAATGTACCACTTTGCAGCAGCACCAATAAGAGTTCACTGGAAAAGACAGAGTCTAATAGAATCATCAACCCAAGAGTTAGAGGAACACCACAAACGGTAAGTCATAACATGTGCTTGGGGGTCTTCACCATACTTGCCCTAAAATTTGGGACAATCACCAGGAATCTTGGTTGGAACCGGAGGCCAATACGGGTTATGAAGAATGGGATCGTTCGTCAACTTTGAGACATCAGGTAATTCCAACGTAGCAAGAAACGGTAATTGAGTGTTAAAAGTCATCGGAGGTCTTTGATAAGGACCATCATGTACATTCCACCCAGTCTGAGTGGGATTCTTTCCCCATACATTCTGTCACGGAGGATTTGGATCATAGGGATTAGAAGTAGGATAATTTGGTTGATACTGGGGTTGAGGACCAGGATACTGAGTCAGACTAGACCACTGAGGTCCTTGCTGAGCAGCGTATGGAGTCTGTTGTGGAATGTAAGCATGGATTTGGGGTTGATGACATATAGGTTGATTTTGAGGGTAAGGAACCTGGAGCGAACTATACACCAGTTGATATGAACCTTGAGGGTAGTAAGCACCTTGCGGTTGAGCAGGTGGACCCAGCTGAGCAGGTTGAGTAAGCTGCAGAGCGGGTAAACCTGGATTACTATAAACAGGTAGAACTGGCTGTTGAAACAATGGAACTGGCTGAGGAGTAGGTTGAATTAGTTGCTGAGTGGGTTGAATCGAGTACTCGAGCCACCGGGTTGGCCTTATGGGAAAGGTTGGCCTGATGGCTATGATGGACCAGGTTGACCCGGAGAAGGACCATGGGGTTGTACTGGTTGCACAAAATTTTGGCCATACTGAACATGTGACTATGGTTGTGGTGCAACATGTTGTCCCTGTGGTGGGTAGATTTTCCTCCTAGGAGCATAAGATAGTCATGGTTGATTCGAAGGTTGACCAAAAAGACTAGAGGGTTGCCCATGTTGGACCAAAGGTTGACCTTATGAAGGTTGGCCTTGTGGACCGTATGGTTGTCCCTGTGGATCAGAGGTAGAGCCCTGTTGAGCTGAAGGTTGTCCCACAGAGGGTTGTCCTTGCAAGCCAGAGGGTTACACAGGAAAGGTAGGTCCAAGATGACAAACGGTCTAATAAGGATCAATAGGAGGCAAATATACTGGATTACCATACTCGTCATAATCGTGCAGATATACATATACGGGATTACCAACAAGATAATAGTGATGGAATTGAGGATTACCAAGAGATTGAAGGGCTTGAGAACCCTGAGAACTCTATTGCTGAATAGCCAGTAGATATTCTTCAAAAGTAAGACTACCAAGAATCACAGGAGTAGTGGAAATCGCACTAGAAGCAAGGTGGGGCCTTCGCAGCATTAGATTATGATCTACCAGGACCTGGATTAATAGGCCACATTAGATTGAGGAAAATAGACCTCAGAGTGTGAAAATATCCTAGTGACTGATGGGTAACAACCAGTGTGGATGAAGCCACACAGACTGTCAGTTGAACTAGAACAGATGTAACAGTAACCGATGAACTAGGTGTTGAAGGTGATAGTCCTAAAAAAGGGAGGAACAAACTCTAAGGAGGAGTTATTGTATTGGATTGTGCCATGGAAGCAACACCAGACATAATCTGACTCAATGACCTATATCCAAGCGGAAGTGACACCGATGGTGGAGAATACTGAGCACAAACATGAGGGACATCTTCCGGAAAAAGCTGATATTCTCCCGTAGAAATAGGTATTCCTTCACTACGCACAGGACTAGATGAATCCATGTCTGACTCTGCCATAAGGTCTTTAAAAATACTACGAGGACTAGGAGGCACAGCAACAGCAAAATATGGCAAGCCTAATGTAAGAGGAGGAAAATCTCCTTCTTCCCCAAAACCAGACCAAACACCAGAAGGAGGCCAATTGAATTCAACTGGCTCTTAGGAGGAGTTTCAAAAGAAACGTTTGGGAAATAGCTACCACTAGAAGGTAGTGAGGATGACGAAACTGGTGGTTCCGTCACCGTTACTGGATATCAAAATAGAAAGGGAAAAATAGAACCAATCGAAGACTCCAAGATCAAAACCAAGAAAAACAACAGGCTAAGTAATAAAATGTTAATGGGCGTGTGACCGTAGGTGATTAATTTTATGACATTGAAACCAGATTTTTTTGTTTCATTTTTAAAGAGTCGAGAAACAGGCAAAAGATGACTCTAGTCACTTTCAATTTTAAACAAATTTGAAAGGACAAGTGCTCGATGATCTCTTCTATTTTTTAAAGAGTTATGAAAAGATCAAAATGACTACTCTGGAATGCTAAGCAAGAGGGTATACTAGGTTTCCGTGAACTGCCATATACACCTTGGTCATTGTTTGGGTGAAAATATGTTCGTTTAATTCTGTTGTAGTTTTTACCCAACTATTTAATTTGTCAATCCGAGGGTCGTAGACTTACGAGAAACATGCACTATATATGCAGGACTGAAGTGGAACTAATTTAATCTAAATTACTGAAATCAAATTAATCTAGAAAGGCATTGAAACACTAACTAGGAAAGCAGGAAATTGCATAAAGGAAAAGCAATACAACATGTGAAGAATTGAATGACAAACAACATATGTGAGCTCACAACAATAAAGCTATCTCCAATTATATTACAAGAATCAAATTACAAATCATGAACTCAAAAACTCAAAAACTCTATCTCTCTATTCTCAAAACTATCAACTAATCAACTTTTCCATTCCCCCCCAAAATGAAGAGAGAGCACTCTCTTATATACATGAGGAAGATAACCATCTCATAATTACATATCCAATATTCTCTCAAGCACTCTCAACTAATTTCCCATTATTACAAGATATTATCCCTTTGAATCCTCCACACATCTCTCACATCTCTTGGATAAGATATGCCAACCAAATCCTCCATGATCTTCTCCTTAGGAATAGGCTTGAATAATTATCTCCTTAATATGGTGGAGGAGATATTTGAGACGTATCTTGGAATTAATCCTTCACATATTTCCTACACATTACAAAGCTCACATATTCTTGAGATATATATATATATATATAAAAATATGTATATTTTCTAATATTTAATCATAAATTCACTTATAATACAAAAATGAATAAAATGGAAAATAAGAAGGTGAAACCCAAATATATTTATGAAAATGATATGATGAAAGGCTAATGGAATGATGAAATGTAAGGAATAGTGAAGGAAAAGGTGGATGAAAATATGACATTTTTGAGTCCCAACAGTCATCAAATGAAATAGAAATGACCAAGGACTTGATGTACATGTAGGTAGTCTCTCCGAATGTTGTTTTCAGTGTATCACGATTACAAGGCGGCAGACTCGGATTCCTATGGATAAAAATATTTCAATCTAGAGGGGTCTCCCTTTATATACTTGATGGTATGGGGAGCACAAGTCCATACTAGCACTGTCTAAAGCTAGATGGCGAATGAAAACTACTATGTTTTAAGACGCCAGAACACGTCTCTAGCCTAGACCACTAAAATGTTTCATTAGGTTTTAATGCTTCCTTAGGTTAATTAAATGGATTTTAAAGTTGATCTTGGATATGTTTCAGTTTTAAGGCCCTATTGAATTTAGATCTCAAAATCCCTAAATGCAAGCTATATGCAAATGAACATCATTTCTGATTCAATGAATGCTAGTTACGAGACGGATTGAGATTTTTCAAACAAAAGAAAACGATGAAAGTATGTGAAGAAATCAACTAATTCATCTAACAAAATCAAACGAAAATGAAACTCTTTCTTAGACAATCAGTCACTAGTTATGAAAAAGAAAATTTCACTTTCGGTGCAAAGAAAGAATGAAAAATATGTTTTTTTTATTTTTAATGAAAAGAAGCACATGATGCACTAATTACATGAAAAAATGAAAACAAAACTAGCTTAAGTGTTGTGTAGGAATCAAAATTGAATGACTTAATAAAACACAAAACAAACACAATAAAGCACTCAAACTAATGCCGCAATCTTCCAAACCAAGAGAAAGTTTTCAAAATGACCCAAAGAAATAAATGTAATCTATGCTTGGAGCAATAAGGTGAAGAATCTATCGAGAAATGAAATGACTCTACAACCAAAGCAATCACTCAAAAATATCAAGAAAATTAAGTGCAATCGATCCGGAATTGAGACTGGCAACAATCAAAACGACTTGGGTTCCACACAGAAGGCTCAGTGTACCAAACCCTTATAAACCCTAAGGCTTCAATTCACACTGATAAGAATATGGACAAACGGCCAAGAAAAGAAAGTTGACGGTAGTCAAAACAGTCCCAAAGGCATAATTACACATAAAAAACAACCCAAAAGCAAGAAAAATTGACCAAAAGACTCATTAAGGAGGTCATACCAAATCCTACAGGAGTCGACGCGACTATAAGGCTATAATATGCACCATACAGGGGTTGGTGCAACTACAAAAAGAGCAACCTGCGCCAATTGGCACAAATTTTTGGAGGAAAAATGCGCCAAGCCAGATAACTATGGGAAAAAGAGGAAAAACCAAAACCTAATGAGCAGAGGTCAATCTTGAAACTCTGGAGCTGAACAAAGGATGTAAACTAAGCAAGCAAACTATGAAAGGAAAATAATAAAATCAATGATTTAAACTGACCCAACAAGATGAAATGACAAACTCGTACTGATCCCCAGCAGAGTCTCCAATTTTTTATGCAAGTAAATCCTCTCTGCAGATAGAGAAAATACTTCTAGCCCTAAAGTGGGTCTAGAAACAAGGAGACATGCTAGTGTTGATTCCTAATTATTGAATGAAAAGAGGACATGGTAGATCGACCTACCTGGAGTCCAACGTTGTCATCATTTCTGTAGTGGTGGTGGCCTCTTGCTCTTCTCTCGGCAAGTTACGATCCTTTCGCAATCATGCTAGGATACCTGCACATATAAAAAAAACAAGAACATCATACAACATAATAATTTCACTCATATCTACTAACATTCAAGGATGGATAATCATATTGCACTAAACATCTAACATAATACAAAATGGGAACCAAACAATAGTCACATGTATGTATTGATAGAATGAAGAGTTACAACCAATGCTTTCATGTCGTAGTCTCCTCCAGCGAGGTTCAATCGGAGCACGTCTCAAATGCTCGTCGGGGAATTCAGATGGAATAAAGGCATGGACTCAAGCTATCTCAAAGGACATGAACTCAAGATCTCTCAACATAATTCCTTCTTATTCTATCTCTCCATTATCCTACTATAGTATTATTAATTCTCCAAGTTCAGATCTTCAGCTCTTCAGCTAGCTTGTGCAAAGAGAGATAGCTTCTTTTTATAGAGGAAATAGAGGAGATTAGGATCCATAAAAATTTGGGAGGGCGGCCTATCCTTTAGGGAGTTCCCATAAGAGGAGGAAACCATAAACTAAAGGAGGGAGTCCATGGTTTTTTAGTTCAACCACTCCTAATGACTCATCCTTGAGGTGGTTGGAGTGGAATATCCACCTCTATTTTTAAAAAGCATTCCAAAACAGCATGGTGTGGGTGGAAAACTAGAACAGAGTTCCAGTTGGCACGGGGCCCAATGTTAATATTCCTCTTCGGCACGAGGGCATAACTGACTACCCGCGCCAAAGAAAAAACAAGGGTTTTTGAGTCTCTGCTCAGGGAATTGTCAAAAAAAGGAATATTACTCCAATGTAAAGGGATACAATGATGATCTTTGCAAGGCATGACACTGCTTATTGATAACGGAAATGACCCTTCAATGGGTGAGGTGGGGATTGTAGGGACAGTGATAAAATGTTGTGTAACAGCAACCGATCAAAGAACGATCTCATAACCCAATTTTCTTCAAGTTCTCTTTCAAAATAAAAGATACCTTCACAAAAAGGAAAGGGAAAGAAGGATGATGAGAATCCCATGTCACCTCATGTGCCTAATCTATATAGTTCCTCTTTCGTTGACACCTAGTACAAGATAGTAGAAACTCAATGCAATTTTGATCTATATGAGCTTCGAAATTGGGCAAATTAAAATTTATTGGAAAACAACGTTGATCTAAGCATCTAGGAATCGGGTTTGCCTTATTTTATGTTTCCCAAGACAAATAATTTTCCAGAGTTTGTTACTTGGTGTTATCGTAGGTATCTCCCTAGCCAGAAAGTAGTAATTTCTCATAACACTGAAGTCTCATTCTCAGTTACCCCAAATTCTATATGCTAAATCCTTCAAATAAATCCCCAAGCTTCTTTACACCCATTTTCAACTGATGTGCTCATGGAAATATACCAAAAATTTACCTTCTCCCAATGATCCCATATTTGTGAATGCTTTTGCCTGAGAATTCTGAATTGCCTAGAAATGATCCCCCATACTCTACTCCAATTTTCCCTGATGTCAAGGAAATTTATTTTCATGGTGGCTTGCCTATTAGGTTATCATTCAGAGCAGTGAGTAGATGAGGTAGTGTTAGGTTTTTTGTTAATATTTTTAGTCGGTCAAAAGCCTTCAGTTATTTTCAATTATATTTAATATGTATTATATATTATTCATGAGAAATTTCTGAAGTTTAAATTTGAAGGAGCATTTAAACACTAGTCAGTGCTAGTGTGTTTAATGTTATTCTTTAAAACGGGCATGGTCAATTTCTAGCTACAAAGGATGTATGAATAGGTAAGAAAATTATCAACAATCTACTAGACTTCTTTAGTGAAGAAATTGAAAATATTTTCATACACCGATATTGTGTATCAGTTCTTACACACATCCTTGTGTCTTCTTAGCAGCGATGTTATACCAAGAATTTCAGAAACAATCGAGAGGTTTTTTCAACTTAGAGAACAAGATAAAGTGGGAGACTAGTATATTTACCAGAATTATACAGAGATTCTATTCTATGGGTGTGAGGTTCCTCCCTACATATTTCTAGTGTTTTTGCGAGTGAGAATTTTTTCTCTTGAATACATTAGAAAAATGCTGAATATGGATGAATTACCATTACATCCCAACAACACATTGATAATATGAGTGATTTTTCAGTCCTAGAAGAGGTTGAAGATGATGATGTTCAAGTAAGGTTGTTGTCTTAAATTTTGGTAGCTGAAGTGAGAAAATGGTATATGGGATTGGAAGTAGGCAGTATTGCTAATTTACAACAATTTCACCAAGTTTTCCTTTCTCGTTGGGAGGTAAAAATGAATATAATTTAGATTATTGCAAAGTATGAAGGTTTAAAAAGAGCCCCAATGGAATCTGTTCAAGATTATTTAGATAGATTCAATAACCTTTACAATGCTATTCCAACAGAATTAAAATATTATCCTAGGTAGGCCTTACTTTGATATCCAGATGGTTTTGATGGAGATATGGCTTATTAGTTAAGAGAAATAAATCCAGCTACCTTAGAGGATATGAAAAGAAATGTTGTGTTATAGAGGCCAATCCACTATCTAAGAAAACTAAGTTAAGAATTGAGAAATGATTAACTATTAAAGAAGAGCCTCCTTCACCATCAGACGTAAAATTGGAAACTTTACTCAAAAATCTGGAGAGGATGATAGAGAGGATGACCTTCATAGATATGACTGCACCAAGAGAACCATAGGGAGCTCCAGAGATCATAACTCCAAATTTTAGAAGGCAACAACCCCAAATCAAGAAAAGAGATCCCAGAAACCCAACAGATCAACAACAAATTAGGCCGCCTAAGTCAGGAAAAATATCCCGAAGAAGAACATGAGACAATAAAATAATAGGAATAAAATCAGACGAATATTGTTGGTGATGTGGAAACTGATGATATTATCTTAACAAAAGAGGAGAAATACTTATTTTTGTTGGCTCAAACAGAATTCATTCCCGCGGAATCTGAAGATTATTAAAAGGGTTATCAAAATGGCATTATGGAATCGCATAAACAATACAATCTCATAAATAGAAAAACTACAGTAAATCCTCCTAAGAATATCCGAATAGACACTCCTACAAATAAATCAAAGGTTGATCCTAGAAAGGAAGTCCCTGAAAGGCAATATACAAATGTGAAAGAGGTATAAAAAGCTCAACCTTATTTTAATATTGAAAATGAGTTGTCCAAGGTGAAATTTTCTTTTCCACTAATTGAATTAATGAAAAAATGTGGATATATAAATCAAATCATAAAGGCGCTAGATATAGAAGAAGGAAAATATACTATAAATATAAATGATGACCACCCTAGATTGTTGTTTGGACCAGAAGTTGAGGGAATTTTAAAAGATGGTAATGTACCTCGATTTTATGTTAGTTTTAACATACATGATTTCAATTTTCACAATTCCATGTTGGATTTAGAAGCTTCACATAATCTCATGCCAAACACAATTATGGAAAAACATGGATTTGATATAACCAAACCTTATAAAGACATTTTCTATTTTGACTCAAGGAAGGTGAGGTGTTTAGGTTTTATTAAGGACTTGTGTGAGGCCCTTTCTGAAATCCCAGAAAAAAAGTATATTAATGGATGTTTTTGTAGCCGATATACCTACAAAATATGGAATTCCCTTATCAAGGTCTTAGGGAGAAAATATACAAGGTACATTGCAAATGGACATGATATAAGCAACCATTCCTTTTTTTGGAAAACAAGGGATATTATATAGGGATACTCTTATGAAATACATGGGAAGAAGCCAGCATAAGACTAATAATTATCTAATATATTTTGTACACTTAGGTATGGATTCCTTCATTTTACATCATGACATATGTTTAGAAGAAGAAACTAAATCAGTCAAGGAAAGGGATGTAAAGCTAAAGGCTAAAACAGAAATGAAAATGATGAAGATGGTTTATGAAATATCAACTTTGATGGGGCAGTAAGTAAAAGAGTAGGAGCTGGTATATGGATATCAAAAACAAAGACAGGTAAATCACAAAAACATTTATATAAGTTTTCCTTTCAATGTACAAATCATGTTGTTGAGTATGAGGATTTAATATTGGGGTTAAACTTGTTGAATAAATCACGAGCAAAAAGAATTTTGGTCCATGGAGGTTCAAAACTTCATTAGAGATATTTTGAGGTCTAAAATGGGCCTCCTAAGAAAAATGTACAACCAAAATAGACTTTATAAGAACCAACAGGATTCAAGGTGATGGTGTCAACCCTAGGGAATGATTCACCATTTTTGGGGTAAAAAAGTAAAAATAAATAAAAATAATAAAATAATAAAACTACTTTTTCAACTTGTATTTTCAACTTATCTCCCTAAGTTTTTACTCAAATTTCGGGTGGGAGCACTCATTGGATGAAAATTTTAATTCCTCATCCAAGGAGTAGCCATGTTGCATACTTTCGATGGATCTTGCTACATGAAAATGACAAATACATGAAAAAACGTGATTACAATCATGATTTTCCTGTATTTATCATTTTTCATGTAGCAGGATCCATCAAAGGTATCCACCATGGGTACTCCTTGAATGGGGAATCAAATTTTTCATCCAATGAGTGTTACTGCTTGAAATTTAAGTGAACCCATAGGGAGATAACTTGAAAATACGAGTTCAAAAAGTAATTTTTTTCTTTTTTGCCTCTAAAATTTGATGATGTAATCTAATCTTATTTTATTTTTTTCACTCTTATTTTATAATTTCATTAGGAGGCCCATTTTAGACCTAAAAATTCGCTTGATAATTATTAAAAAAATAAAAGTTGAATATCCTGGTCTAATATCCTAGGATGAGAGCATTCATGAATGTTGTTTTGGATTTTCTGTAGTGTTTTCTGTAGTATCAATTGTCTTTGATTCCCAAAGATCAGAATGTGGTTTCTTATGCATTGGAAACTTCAACAAGTACATGTAAGATTCCTTTCTGATTCAACAAAAAAATTAAAATTGAGGTAAAACATAGGCATTCTTTCCCTAATAACATTAGATATTCACAAGTGTTCGAAAATGACAAACAATTATATAATTTTCTGCAATTAAAGGAAGAGTTTGAAAATCTACATATTGATGGGGAGAGTAGTATTGACAATGACAGATAAGAAACTCAGTTAAATTATATCAATGGAGACTAATAAAAATGAAATAGATCTTGAAATTCTTTAGTTAGAGGATAATGTCATTCCCGGAGGTTTGGCTCCATTAGAGGATATTTTTATTTTAATGATATGACTCACAAGCCCAAAATAGAGCCAAGTGGATCTGAAGTTGAGGATTGTAATATAGGAATTAAATAAAAACCAAATATTTTAAAACTTTCTAAGTATTTACCTCCCAAAGAAAAACATAAATACATAGAATTTTTGAAAGAATATTCTAATGTTTTTGCATGGGGATATGAAGATCTAAAGGTCTATGATAAAAATATTATTCAAAATACTATTCATGTTAGAGAATAACAAAAACCTTTCAAGAAAAAAATCAAGAGAGTAAATCCTATTTTACAACCCTTAACTGAGAAAGAGGTAAAAACTTTTTTTGATGCTAAAATTATTGTGCCTTTAATATTTTCTAAATGGTATTCCAATCTAGTACCAGTAAGGAAAAAAACTGGAGAAATAAGGTTATGTGTAGACTTCTAGAACCTTATCAAAATTTCCCGCAAAGGCAACTGCCCCTTACGAAATATGGACCATATTTTATAGCGAGTAGTTGTTTCTAGAAGAATTTCATTGCCTGATGGTTTCTCGTGATACAACCAAGTTTTAGTGCATCCAAATGACCAAGAAAAAACACCATGACAACACAATTGGGAACATTTATATATGTAAATACGCCTTTTGGAATTATGAATGGAGGGGAAATATTTCAGGGAGAAATGGACGTTGCTTTTGCGGATGAGAAGAATAGCTTTATTGTAATTTACCTTGATGATATTACAATATTTTCTAAGTTTATTGAAGATCATCTCCAACACTTAAAAATTATTTTTTAAAAGTGCAGAAAATATGGTATATCCTTAAATCCCAAAAAGTCTCTATTTTGGCTTCAATAAGGTAAACTACTAGGTCATATTATTTCCAAACATGACATCCGAATTGACCCAAGTAGAATTGAACCCATACAAAGGGTTGACATCCCAAGGAACAAAAAGGAAGTGCAATCCTTCCTTGGAAGAATTAATTTTCTAAGAAGGATTATTCCAAACTTGGCTGAAATTTTGAGAGTTATTCTTACTATGTTGAACAATGATAGTGAAATAAAATGGAATTATTAAGTAAAAATATCATTCAATGAGGTAAAGTCAAGCTTGACACATGTTCCTGTTTCGACCAGTCCTTATTACACTAAAGACTTCATTATTTTTTCTGTTTCTTTAGAGAAAACTATTGCGGAAGTCTTAATGCATAAAAACAAGGAGGGACATGAGCAACCCATAGCGTTTTTCACTAGAGGATTAAGATATTCTACTTTGAAATATAATATTATGGAAAAGAAATATTTTTCCTTCGTCGAAGCCTTGAAAGATTTCATATTATATATACTTGATTCTCATATATTTGATTTTGTTCCCAGTGGAGTAGTAAAATACATTCGATACTCAAAATTATCCAATGGGAAATAGAGGTAAGTGCATGGTTCTAATTTTAGAATATTATACTGAGACTAAGCTTACAAATTTTATTAAGGGTCAAGGATTGGAAAAATTGATAGCAAAAAGTAACTTTCATACATTAGATATAGATTGTCTTGCTTCTCTAGATGGTCAAGAAAAATCTATCCAATAGGTATCCAAAATTTTTGTCACTTCTCGGTATAGAGACATTGTGTATGTTTTACAGAATTTACAAGCTCCACTAGGTATGACGAAGAACAAAGCAATATTTTTTAAATTAAATGCGGTCAAATTCTACATTTTGGATCATTTTTTTTTTGAAAAGATGTTGGAGGGATTTTAATGAATTTTTTGTTAGAATATGAAGTTGATAATATGATGGAATTTTTTTATACAAGTGGCTATCGAGGGCATATTTTCTAGAAAACTACAACAAATAAAATCTTGAGAGTTGGTTTTTACTAGCATACTATGTTTGCTGATGTACACAAAAGGGTTTCCACTTTTCTTCAATCTCATATTTTTGAAGAAAATAGGAAACTCTTACCCTTGCCTTTAAATCCTATTTTAGTTGAAGTACCTTTTTAGCAATGGGGTCAGGATTTTATTGGAGAGATTCATCCTAGTTATTCATCCCAACACAAGTGGATTCTAACAACCACAAATTTCTTCACCAATTGGATAGAAGAAATTCCCACTAGGCAAGCTACAAACTCAATGATTATTCAATTTATGGAAGATAATATTCTGTCTATATTTGGTTGTCCTCAGAAAATCATCACAAATAATGCTACTGATTTTAAATCTAAAAAGATGGTAGATTTTTTTAACAAGTATCATATAGTTCTAGGACACTCTAATACCTATTATCCTCAAGTAAATGGATTGGTAGAGACTTCTAACAAGAGTTTGGTCAATATATCAAATATGTTGTTACAGGAAAATAAGAATTATTTGCAAAAAAAGTTGATAAATTCTCTATTGGGTTGATAGGGTAATGACAAAGAAATCAATTGCAATATCACCTTTCCAACTGGTTTATGGATTTGATGAAGTTTTCCTACCTCCCTAGGAATCCCAGTGTTGAAATTATTGCAGGAATTAGCGGTTGAATCAAATGATGTGCAGATAAGGATAAATAATATGATATTTTTGCAGCATACTAGGGAGGAAGTTTACAACAACATACATAAAATTCAAGAAAAAATCAAAAGGATTCATGACAGGAGAGTGAAATGAGATTATTTTTAGCTTAATGACCTTGTGTTGAAATGGGATGCCATAAATGAGGAAAAATGAAAGCATGGAAAGTTTGACAGTTTATGGAAAGGGCCTTCCGAGACTAAAGCTTTCCAGCAAACCAATACATTTTTTCTACAGGATCTAACAGGGGTATTACTTGTTGGACGACCTATAAATATCAGGTTTCTAAAACATTATTTTTCTTAAATTGCAACTAGTCTCTCAAAACATCACTGTATATACCATTTTATTTTCAGAAACTACAAGAGTGAGTGGCTTCCATCATAAATTGAAGCCCGTAGTGAAGGCCCTAAAATTCAAATGACTTGCTATGATATGTAATGAATTTTCAATCAATAAGGCCAGTTTCAACAAATGACAAGAAAAATAAATTCCCAATGGAGAAGGCTACTAATATACGGTGTTCTTGGCACCTCACAGAGATGATATGATCCCCATTGGAGCTATTTTTAGTGTCCTATAAATATAGTGATCAAGGTATGATTATCTAATAATTTATCCCAGTTGGATGCTGTAAATGATTTTTTCATTTTTTTTTGTTTTTTCAATAGAAAAAGGAACAAATACAATAGAAAAGGAAAATACAAAAATGAAAAATTAGAAAATAAAAATAAAAATAAATGGTAATGAATAAAAATAAAAATAAAAATAAAATCCCCAAAGAGGCACGCAAGTTCAAATTCCGCAAATTGTCAAATTTTATTAAATTTTGTTTAAGTTTGAAATAAAAATTTTAAAATGACATTTTGTCATTTTTTATGAAGTATTTGTACTTCCAGATGGATGAGATCATCTCTGCCCATATCAAAATCGTGGGGCGATGTTCAGACCCCCCAAGATTTCAGGACTTAATGAAAGGGGGGGCGGTGGGGGGTGGGTGAGAAATGTGGTTAACCATGAAACCACCTGAGTTAACATGGTGGCTCCACATTGTTTTTGGGGGGTCTCCTCCCTTTACCACTTACTACTCCTACCTGCCCCCTTCCAATGTCATTTCTGCCCATTTTCTCCCACTCCATCCTCTCCACGACACTCGTCACCCATCACATCTTCCACATCACTTTTCCTCCACATCACCTGATCGTTATCTTTCAAATCTCCTTCCAACAGTCATATTGACATTGGCCATTAAAATTTTCCCCACCAATGTTTGAATTTTAATAAATGCTACACTCCAAAACAATAAAAAATCCATGAACTCCCCTCAATTCCTATTTTAAAACCCCATTTCAAGGATCTATTATCTCTTTTGATAGTTCTTTCATTTATGCAGGTTTAGAACAAAGTATTTTAAAGTTTGGATGTGCTATATGTAGAGATTTCTCCTTCTCCAAATGATGAAAGAACGATCTGGAAAACCATTTTTCCTCAAGTTTTCTTTCAAAATCCAATATTTCTTTACATAAAGGAAAGGGAAAGAAGGATCACGAGAATCCCATGTCACCTCATGTGCTTGATTTTTATAGGTCCCCTTTCAACGACACCGAGTACAAGATAGCAGAAACTCAATGCGAGTTTGATCTATATGAGCTTCAAAATTGGGAAAATTAGAAGTTCTTAGACAACAATGATGATATAAGCATCTAGGAATCAGGTTTTCCTCAATTTATATTTCCCCGAACTCTTATTTTTCTATATTTTGTTACTTGTTTCATCTTAGGTGTCTCCCCAACCAGAAAGTAGTAATTTCTCATAACACTGAAGTCATGTTCTTAGTTACCCCATAAGCTATATGTCAAGTACTTAAAATAAATCCATAATATTATTTACACCCATTTTCAACTGATGTGCTCATGGAAATATACCAAAAAATTACCTTCTCCCGACAATCCCATATTTTTGAATTTTTTTTTCCTGAGAATTTTGAATTTCCTAGAACTGATCCCCCATACTCTACTACAGGTTTCCTTGAGATGTCAAGGAAATTTATTTCCATGGCGACTTGCCTATTAGATTATCATTTAGACTAGTGGGTATATTAGGTAGTGTTAAGGCTTGTTCCATCATTTTCAGTTAGTCAAATGCCTTTAGTTATTTTAAATTATAGTCATTACTTATCATATATTATTCATGATCAATTTCTGAAGTTTAAAGTTGAAGGAGCATTCAAACAACAGTCAGTCCTAGTGTATTTAATGTTATTCGATTAAGAATACATGTTCAAGTTCTAGCTACAAAGTATTTATTAACATGGAAGCCAATTATCAGTAATCCATTTGACTTCTTTAGTCAAAAGTAATTCAGAAGATTTTTCATTCACCGAATTTGTGGATTAGTTTTTACACACATCCTTGTGCATTCTTAGCAGCAATGTTAGACTAAGAATTTCACCATAAATTAGGAAGTTTTTTCATCTTACAGAACAAGCTAAAGTGGGATACTGGTACCTTTACCACATAGAACAAAACAAGCTACAGACTCTTCCCAAGCCTATATGCACTCAACTACAAAGCCTTCCCCTGGCTACAAAATACAGACTATAAAAATTCACCCATAACCATCTATGTCTAGGGAAAATTTTATAGGCTAATATTCGTAGGTGTGATAATATTCCATGATTTTAACAAAAAAAAGATTCACCAATTTCCATTTTTCTAAAAAGGAATTCGCCAAAATTTTATAGGATAAAATTATTTTACCTTAAAAATTGCCAATATTATATATTTTCTAGTATAAAATAACTAGAAATCTAAATATTTTTACAAAATTATCATCAAACATTTTAAAATTTGGATATTGGGGACTATTAAGATTCGCCAAGGTTTCTAAACTTTAAGATGAACTTCCATCCTTAAATTTTCCCCTGTCTATTTCTTCTCCTCTAAACATAGAATTTCAACCCTTTATATACTATTACGTCATAGGGATACATAATTACAATACCATGGGATCCTCCAAAAAATAAAACATGTCCCAAAACACTTTACAAAAAGGATGGGCTTCGACCCGCCCCGAAGCCCCTATGACATTGTGCGGTATATTTAAAATGATCCATTATGTGGTCCAATTCGTGCTGCACCCCACAAAATGTGGAGTCTTAGACAAAATCTAGGCCAGGTTGGGTTGTGCCCAAAGGCCCCTAACATTCACATGTGACTCGTCCTGAGTCACTCAACCATTTTGCCTCAGATATTTGCTGCTATGTTGTCGTAGGCACTGTTGAATTGTTGCAGAATATTTGAAACTTGATTTTCTTCGCTGCACACTTCTTCTAACAATGATTTTATCACCAGTCCTGTAGTCTTCTACAACACTACCTTTTCTCTCTGTCGAATCTCTTGAAGCTTCCCATCCACTCCATGAGATATTTGAAGAGCCTTATCCTTCCATGGTTGAGTTATCTCTATAAAAAATTTCTCTTATTTCCTCGGCTCCTCTATTTGCCTCTGGAGTGAATTTCCTTCATTGATCACGACAAGATTTTGTGAGATTTGCAAGGTCCTAATATTTTCCTAACTCTCTTATATTTGCTTCTTCTTCTCTTGAATGTATTCTTGTAGCTTTTGCACATTTGTATCTTCTTGAAACAAATTCCAAATTTGTAAAGTTTCATCCAACAGCTTCCCAAAATCTGCCACTGTCACAGGGATATGAGCCACTGCAGCCTTCATGTTTTTCTCCCTCTTCTATTGCACTTTTGGTGGTGTGGTTGTTTGTAGCTTCATTTGCAGCTCGTTGATATTTATCTCATACTAAAATTGTAGATCTGTGACCTTATTTGTGTATTCCTTTGTTGCAAGGTTGAGCTTCGCAACCTTTTACTCCATTAATTATTCTTCACGGACATCAATCTTAGGAACCTCACAGCGTGTGGATTCAACCACCTCCTTCAACTTTTGTTGTTGTTGTAATGCCTCATCCTTTTCATAGATGGCTTGGTCAAGCTGTTGCTTCAGCGAAGCTCACTCTCTCTCTACCTGAATGTTCAATTTTCAGGTGAGTTGTTCGTGTTGCTTTAGCGCATCTATAATCTCCTATTGTAGCTAATGTAATATCTGAAGTGGTAGTGTGGTGATTTTCATGTTCACATACTTCCATCCTTTCGCCTTCTGTTGTACCTCGGCAGAGTAAAACTGCAAGGCTCTAGTAGGTATATGTGCTATCTCTTCCCAAATTGTGGGCTCTACTAATATTTCTTCTCAAGCCATTCCTTTGCTTGCATTGGTTTTCTGGTTATGTGTACCAATATATTTAACTCTGAAATACACTCCTCGACACCTATTAGAAGTGCACCATAGAAATCCTCTAACATGTTCCATGACTCTATCGTTGCTTCTTGTATTCTATCCCAAATATGGCCCAGGTCCACATTAGTGAGGACCAATGGCATTATGTCCTTCCTATTGTCTTCCTTTTTCTTCCTTTTGGGCCTTTTGGTAGCTTCAACACTGGCCTTCCTCTTCTCTATGATGGAAGGGATTGTCTTTGACTTTTGAGACTCCTTATTCTACTCATCTCCTCTAAGATAATCCTAACGACACTTATCATGTTTCTCCTCTTATTCCAAGTCTTCCTCATCCTTATATTTATCTTTCCCACTTTCCTCTCCATGTTACGATGTTTCCTCCTCTGCCTGACTATCTTATGCCTCTGTCTCTGGAGAATTCATCTATTCTAGGAGACACTATTGTGCTTGTGCAAAGAGATCATCTTCTCTTAACAAATATGGAAGGGGATTCCATGTCTTTGTCATGTCGTTGCAAGCCTGTATATAAATTTTGTATAAGTCAGCCTTGAACTTCGTGATAGATTGATATTGTTGGTGTAGACTTGGTGATAGGAACGGGTGCTAATTTACCAACATGTGTAATTCCATATTATAGAACACAAAAAATATCGTGTTTTCCTATGCTCGCAACGATTGATTAGTATACCACAGCGAGGCATACCATGCGGCTTCACAAACATCTGTAGATTCTGGAGGAAACTACGAATCCTCTCGCTCTATCCATTCCAACATTTCTATTATCAAAATTAACCATGCATACTGAAATGTGGCACCTTTCTCCTAAACCTTGCAGCAGTCATCTAGAAATTATTTGCAAAGTTAGGCGGCCCAGTTGTACTAAACCCTGTTGGTTCATTGTGCAGCTAATGAAACTAATATTGCAAGGAATTAATTAGCCCGACACTTTCTTATGATATTTCCAGCTAATATTTTTGTTATGAAGCAAAATCACTGGTCCTTGATTGAGCTAATATCATATCCTAGCTTCCCTTTTGTCTATCTGAAATTCTTCTTCATATATTCAGCTATTTATTTGTCCTATTATTTCCAAAAAAATTATTCTCTGGGTTCTATCGTTGATATGAAAGTATTTTAATTCTCCATATCGAAATTTCGTTGATAGGGATCCTTTTTCCTATACACAAACATCCACTATGCACTAGCACGAGAAATTGTCTTATACAGGCTATGTTCCCTAGAATTATGTCGAAGTGCAATTCATTCAACATGTGTAATAACCCCAACTGTGCTAATCCAACCACCCAATGTTGCGTCTCTAACCTCTTCACACCACTATTAAGGTAGTGTACCTAATTTAGATATCTACCTGGTGCAAACTGTTGGTACTTCTTCTTGTCGTTAAAATTGTAATCTGTAAACTTCACCTGTGCAATTTTCCCAAGGATTTCTCCATCAAATGGCACTAACTCTAGAAATAAGGGTGTGAAGGTGCCATATTTTGTATGCTTTGAATATTTTACTGGTTTTTGATTTGGTTTTCTAGGTGGCATATATGATGGGAGAGGTGATGGAAACGTTGCGCCATCCATTTTCATTTTCCTTTGTTCCACTTCTTCCTCCTTGTCTCTGACTTGTTCAGGTTCTTTGACAGGTTTCTTGTCCCATTTATTCTTCATTATCTTCTCTTTGGTTGGTTTCCTCCATGGATATATCGAGCTTTAGTTTGTGGTGATGTTGTTGCAGGCTTCTCAACTGGTGCTACAAGTGTCTAAACTGTGACTTCTTCCATGATTCCTACTCAGTCCTTCTTTTCTAATATATGAATGAAATCTTCAGTATTCATACACCAACATGAATTTTGTAGCTTATCTGTACTTAGAAATCTTCGAGCTCTCAAGAAAACAAAGTGCCAAACCTTGTCGAGACACGAATTTTTATAACAATTTTGAACTTCTAACCTCATCATTAGCTTGGATCATGTTCATATTGTGCTCATTAATTGGATATATATTTCTAGATTCAGTCCATATATCCTCATAAATGCATCTTTTTGCGCCTTTAAATGAAAATTTTCCCTTTTAGCAGTCATATTTTCTGGCGAACTTTGGCATATCCCTTATTATATAAAATCAATCCTTCTTGCGAACTTTGACATAATCCCATATTGTAGTAAACAACCCTTCTTATGTTGAGGCTTCCTACATCAAAGCTCTCCCTCTAGAGTGTATTTTATAGTTCATTTTCTACTTTCAATTGTAGGTGGCACTAAGGATTTCCTTATTTCTTTAGAGGGAGATTGTAAGGGCAGGGTTGTCCTTGTACAACTTCCACTTGCTGCATTTTACTCTCCCTTGAACCAATTCTCCATTTAAATTTTATAATTTAGCTCCACCTCCATCATTGATATGCTTAATAATGTATGGTACCAACCAATGCATCTTACATTTTTATGGAAATTTTGGAAACTTACTGTTATAAAGGAGAACAAGGTCTCCTACCTGGAACTTCTTTTGCTTAATATGTCTATCATGCCAGGATTTTTTTCTTTATTTTTGCAGCTGCTAATGGAATATGTCTACAAATATATATTCCTCCAAGGAAATCAACTTCGACATTCTTTCATCCATTATATCAGGGTTTTCCATATCTGTAAAAGCTTCAATCCTCAAGCTAGACACAATGTACTCCATGGGAATCACAACTTCTTGCCCATAAAATAACCTGAAGTGTGTCTGACCTGTAACCTTCTTACATGTGGTCCTATAAGCCCAAAACACTACTGTAATTATAAGGTCATGATCATCTCTATTCACATTGCATACCTTAGTAAGTGCATTCTCCAAAATATTATTAAATGCTTCTATTGTGTTAGCGCCTAGTTTGACCTCAGACTGAAAGAAAGGCAAACCAGGGTAACCACAAACCACGCTTAACCTTGTAGCTATCCCTAAAAGGCAGGGAGAGGGCTCTCTCTGTAAGAAATATTAAATAAAATATGACTACAAAATGATTTTAGGCTAGATATTGTAGCTCGAAATATTTTTATAAATTTTCTAGGTTTTTTGTTGTTAGATCAGATGGAGCTGGGCAGTTTAAATCTGGGGAATTAAATCAGAAATAAAAGGTATTCTATGGGGCAAGGTAGGCATGGACTTTAACAATTTTGTTTTAATGGTGGTGAAACATTTAATACTGATGAGGAGCTCAGGAGGGCATATGAAATTGATCCTTCTCAAATAGCATAAAACATAAAATATTGAATAATTTTCCCAAGGCAGAGCACTGTAAAAAGTGGATTCTACGTATCTAACTTGAAAAAATTCAAGAAAAATAATGGAATGGATGAATGGCATATATAAAATTTTACAAATGATCTCAAAAGAAAATACAGTGCTAAAATTCCATACCATAGGGATCCCATAAAAAATTTCTGCAAGTCTTTATTAATTCCTAGCCAAATGGGTTACAATATGTACAATCAAGAGCATCCCAGTGATTTCCAACTTTTTTCCACCCCTACAAATGACTCGGAAATTACATTAAATAGACAAGTTTCAAGGGGGGGAATCTACAGAAGGAGGAGATGTTTCACCTGCCCTAAAACTGAAATCTGAAGATAGAAAAACAACCCAAAAAAATTCCTCTGAAAGAGAGGAAACAATACATTTTGACCATATGGAATATCTTATGTTACATTTACTCCAACAAGGGGGAAGAAAAAAAAATCTGGAAGCTGCCCTCTCATTTATCGTTGTTGTTGATGGCTGCAATGATCTCTGTATTTCACAATTAGCTCATGACCTTTACAAAATATCTTTAACTTGAATAAAAACCCATTTTTAACCAATGAAATCGGATTTGCCTCTTTTAATGGAGAAAAACCCTTTTTATATTGAAATAAGTGAAGTACTGGTGGGCCCATAAATCGCAACCGCAAATCAGCGGTGGAAGGGGCGGGTATAACTTGGATGGAGGAATCGCGATATGCACGATGGCAATGGAGCAATGGGAGAACTGAGATGGTGGGAATGTGTGAAACGATGATGTATAGACCGAGGATAAGGGAGCAATGGAGGAATGGTCCGATGGTGGTGGGCCGATGGAGAACATGCCGAAGCGATGGAGGGAGCGATAATATAGCCAATGCAATAGGAATGGAGGGTTTCCGAAGAAAGGGGAGTGCTGAAGAAAAATCTTTCAAAAAAAATAAATTTGAATTGTGTGCTTTTACACATGAAAGAGCCTTTTCCTTTGGAACGGAGTGGAAGGACCTTTGGTGGGACCCGGGACTATCGCAATCACAAATTGGTGGAGGAGTGGTCATAACATATGGTGAGGGGGAAAATGCGACATTGATTGCGATGGAGCGATGGCATCGCATCAGAGAAATGAAGTGAGCGGGGTTGAATTCCATAGAAATATTGCATCAGTAGAAGTGAGGGGTGCGGGTTCGGAGTTGTGGGACTGCTGATCGCGCGATGCGATGAATAGACTTATCGCATCGGTGGGAAGGATGAGGCAGGATTAAATGCTTAAGAACTGTGAATTTTGCGATGGCATCGCATCAGCGATGGGCCATCACATCGGCGGCTTGTAGGAGACCTCAATGAAAAATAAATTTGTGGTAAAGGGAAGAAAATTACATTAAAAAGGAAAAAATGTAAAGTAAAGGGTCAAGTGAAAAAGGGGGCAGAGTTGTGCTTTTTTGACCTTTATTCATTTGAGCATATCTTCCAATCTAGAAGTCAGTTTTGGGAGTGTGATATACAGTTGGAAATATCTTTCTGAGCTCCTTCTAATGAACATATTTAAAATATGATTTACACTGAAAATCCTATGGAGAACACCTTTGAAACCCAGGCAGAGAAAAATCCCTTTTGGCTCTTTGGAGATAGCAGCTTTTGAAGTTCAACTTATTACATATGGAGACATAAAATTCCATAAAGAAATGATAATAAAAAAAAATTACCCTATTTTCACCTCAAAACATGTTTTGAGGTGAAAATTACATCCAACTAAAATAACAACTTATTTGACTTTTCCATATACCATGATTTCAAATTTATTAGGCATCCTCATGTCCTTGCTGATTTTATTGACACTTTCATCATTAATTTGACCATGGTGGAACCCTAGAACCTAATGAGACCAAACCTATGACCTAATAACATGAACTGTAGAGTGAAAATGAATCATGACTGAGACCATAAAGAGGAGAATTTGAAAATATATTTCATGAGGGAAAACTGATGAAGTGACCCAAACCATCAATGAATCCATGACCTAATGGAATGATAAAAAATTTATAGTATGGGACTCCTAATATGCAAATGAAAAAGAGAAGATTTGATCATTGATGGCAGTATGACAATACTGACACTAACATTGGCTCCAATGGGGATGGTAGCTCCTTGGAGGTGCCAAGAACACCGTAGACCTAGTAGCCTTATCCATTGGGCAATACAGTCAAAATACTTCAAAGACTAAAAACTGAGACAATGCAGACTGATTATGACTCAAACCATGACTGAAAACTAAATCAAAACCAAAAACCTTACACATATCATTCAAGTTCTATAGCCTTCACCTCGGGCCCCAAGCTTCAATGACTGTGCAGTTGAAATCTCACCAACAATGAACATGGTATGTACAATGATTGTAACATAATTTCAAAGAATCATATCAAAAGTAGTAGTGCTTCAAAAGCCTACCATTCACTGGCCCTCTTACACAATCTTGGTCACCCATATCTGTGAGAAGAAAGGCGTTCTGTCCTCTGTACGCTGAAATTTTATACGGTCCTTTCCACAAGTTATCGAACTTACCATGCTTCCCTTTGTCCTCATTTCATACATCCAATCTCGGCACCACATCTTCTAACTGGAATTTCTCTACTTTGGTTTTCTGATCATAGATTTTCTTTATTTTTTCCTACAACTGAATAGTTTTCTGTGAAACTTCCTCCCTTTTTTGCTAAAGGTGGATCATTTGATTGATCCTTCGCTGATTATCATCCTCTTCACTGCCAACCTCTTGTAATAGTCTCATGACTGAAACTATAAGCGATGTATGAAAAACGAAATCAATGCCACAAACTAATTCAAATGGAAACATACCTATGGATTTTTTGTTGCTAACTATGTTGGCCCATAATGCATTGACCAGTTTTTGATGCCAATTCCTCTTGTTCGCTTCCAAAATTTTCTTTATTATATTCACCAGAGTCTTATTTGATGATTCTGCTAAGTCATTCCCCTATGGGTAGTATGTTGTCGAATGGCCCAGTATAATATTATACTTACTGTAGAACTCGACCATATTCTTGGATTTAAATGTCGTTGCATTGTCTATTATAATTTTGTGAGGGCAACCAAAATGAGATAGGATATTTGATTCTAAAAATTGAATGATTACCGTATCTATGGCCTGCCTTGCTGGAATGGCCTCTATCCATTTGGTGAAATAATTTGTACCTGTGAGGATCCATCGATGCTACGATGATGATGTGGGATGGATTTCCCCTATGAAATCAAGTCCCCACTGCTAGAAAGGCGCATTTACTTGAACTGGTTTCAAAGGAAGAGGAAGAAATTTCCTTTTTCCTTGAAAAACTTGACACTCATGGTAGCTCATCACTATTTTATACAAATCTGAAAATAAATTCGGCCAATAATATCCTGCTCTCAACACTTTATTAGCTGTTGTTTTCCAAAACAAATTACCACCACAATCACCTTTATGAAAATCATGCATAACTTGACGAGCCTCATCTTCAACCAAACAATTAAGTAGAATACCTCCCGGATCTTTCCAGTAAAGAGAAATGTTTAAAATACATAATTTAGCAGACTTGAGTTTCAGTGATCTACCTTTTCTTCTAGACATCCCTGGAAGTGGAAAAATATGTTGAAGGACATAAACTATGTCTGAATACCATGGTGATTGTAGAAAATTTTCTGAAACTAAAACCTGCAAACCATCATCCTCATCCTCCGACATTGTTGCTATGAGATTTATGTCCAGGGCACACAGGTTTGATTGTGCCATTAGTTTTCACAAGCCTTGTCCCTTGATTAGCTTTGTGGGTTTAATCTCCAAATCGTATTCCAACATCGTTGCTATCCACTTACCTCTTCTTCCCTCCGGATCAATTTGCATCAGGACATATTTTACTACTGCATTAGGAACATATGCTATGGTATGTGAATGCAGAATATATACTCTAAACTCCTTCAATGCTTTTATAAGAGCCAATGCTTGTTTCTCAATGATATTATATTGCAAGGCAGCATCTCAAATGGTCCTCCTGAAAAAGGCAATGGGTTGTTCAATCTGATTTCTCTTTTGCATCAATACCAAAGCCATGGTATTCTCTGATGCAAATGAAAATATAATGAATTCTTGCGTATAATCGAGACTAATTAAGACTGGGGCATTGGACAAAGAAAAATTCACCAGATTAAATGACTTGATAGCATCCTTGCTCCATTTGACAGTGCTGTCCTTTTTCAACATATTAGTCATTTCTCTTAAATGTTCAACCAAATTGGGTATAAATTTGCGTAAGAAGTTCATCTTACCATTAAATGCCTGAATCTCCTTTTTGTTGCATGGGAAGTCTATGTGCTGAATTTCCTCCACTCTTGAAGGATCAATGTTGATGTCATCTTTAGAAATGAGATGCCCTATAAGCTTGCCCTCATCCATATCAAACAAAATTTTCTTCGGATTGAGAAAAATCCCAAACTTCCTGCATCTCCGAAATACAATCCTCAAGTGGTGGAGGTGTTCATCATCAGAACTAGAAAACATTATCGGATCATCTAAATAAACAACCAGAAAAAAATCCTTCTCATTAGCAAAATCAATTTCCATTTCTCACTGGAAAGTGGCTCTAGCATTCTTCAATCCAAATGGCATTTTGGCATACTGGAAAGTTCCCCAAGGTGTCGTAAAAGAAGTTTTGTCTTGGTCTTTTTCATGCACCAAGATTTGATTATAGCCTAAGTAGCCATAGAGTAGTGACATGCGTGATGCTCCAACTGCTCTTTGCAGAATATGATCCATCTTCGTAAGTGGATAGTTATCCTTTAAGGATACTTTATTGAGATTCCAAAAATCTATGCAAAACCTTATTTCTCCTGTCTTTTTGCGTACTAGGACTAAATTCGAAATCCAATTAGAAAATCTAATTGGAAGAATGATACCATCTTTATACAATCTATTTACCCCCTTTTCAATGGATGGAAATAGGTTTGGGTTGATCCTCCTCAACTTCTATCTACATGGCTTCTGATCCAGCTTGATAGGAATAGTATGCTGAATTATATTTTTGTCGTATACTTTCAAATTAGAATAATCCCATGCAAACACATCAGGAAATTCAGAAATTAATTTAACATATTGTGCCTTTACCTCCAGAGACAATGCTTTTGATAACTTCACAAACCTAGGCTTGACCTATGTTCCAAGATTGACATATTCAACTCCTTTATCATTAGGCACCAAGCTTGGCTTTCTTGCAACATCATCTTGATCAAAGAGCTCCTCTAAAGGTATGATACCTCTAGGAATAACATTATCTTTCAACTGCAACATGTCTATCTGATTTGCTTCAATCTCTTATCCATCGGTATCATAATCACCATCTATGGAAGTGTCCTTTAATTTCCTTTCATTCTGCAAAAAGCATTAATTTCATTGTCATCCCAAAACACTTTCCAATAACTTAAATTATCAAGAACAGTAGGCCAAAGTTTGACATAAATTTCAAATTTGTTGTTGGAGTTCATTGGAATCTTCAAATTGCTTGCAGTAGTGGTAAGAGAATCTGCAATAAGATTCTGCATTCGAGGTACTGTCGTCAAAGTTTATTTAGAAAACATTCTCATGATGTCTAGGACCACATTTCTATAGGCTCTCAATCGTGGATGCTTTTCTTGATACTCTCCCTTTACCTGTTTCATTATCAACTCTGAATCTCCATAGACAGAAATCCTTTTTGCATTCAACTTCTTCAAAAAATTTCGACCTGCAATCAAAGCTTCATACTCTGCTTCATTGTTAGAGCAGTCAAAAGCCAACTTGTAAGCACACACTCTAACATTACTAGGAACTCTTTCAGGATGGAAAACAAGGCTTCCAATCCATATTCCTATACTAGCACTGTCCTTACCAACAGCTCCATCAAAATCCATGCTCCAAAGGCCTTCTTCCTCTTCTTCTAGACACTGAAATTTTGTTTCTTTCCCTACCTTACCTTGATTGATTTCTTCAATTTTCTGTTGTTCACTGTCCTTTTGCTACTGGCAGGTGGAAAGCTCAAAAAGGCTGGCTGCTTTTTCTTTTTCTTGTTAAAGGACTTCCCTAAAATTCTCTGAAATTTTAGGTACCTCATCTACTTCTACCAACTGAACATGTTCATCATTCAAACCACTATCTAAATATAATACAAAAGACTCTAAATCTATTTGGAAAACATTAATTGGATGATTAACAGGCTTCTCTTTGCTAGTGATCATATATTTCATTTTCTTTTCCATATGTAGTTTTCTCAATTGACCGAACATGGGAATGGTAGCATAAGAGAAATCAAGTTGTATGGTCCCCTTAATTTTTGCACCCCATGACCTGGACAAAAGCATTCTAAACCGTGGTGGAACAACTGCTACAACTACATCCATCAAAACATTCTTGGCTGGGATTTCATCTAAAGATACTACCAAGTCTTTGATAAGACCAATACAACAGACCCTACTGGATTCAAAGGAATATAGATCATGGTATTTGTGGGTAATATCAAGACCCAATTTCTCCATAATGGCTTTAGGCATCAAATTGTGACAGGCCCTAGAATCCATCATAGCATTGTGTAGAATATACTTATGCAATCTAAAACTCAGGTACAACGGAGGGACTTCACTATCTTCAGATTGACCTTCTATGGCAAGACCAAAAATGAGTTCAGGATAATCATATTCAACATTTACCATATCCTACATAGAATCTATTTGCAAAATTATAGAAACCTGATGTTTATAAGTGTTGTTCTTCACCAACTCAGCTAAGGGAATGGACACCTTCAGCTTAGCAATTTCATTTTCTAAATTAAAGGATGGAACTTTTTCTACCTCCTTGACGGGAAAATATTTCTTCTCCACTTGCTCCTTGGCCACACTTGGTTGATCATTCTTCTCATTTACCGTGTTATTTCTCGAGGATGCCTTGCTGGAAGATGGATTAGCCGGTTCTTTCCCTTTCCTCTGAGTATTTGAAGAGTCATTCTTTGATTGCAGCTCTTTCCTTTTTTGAATGGGATTGATGGGCGCATCTCTACTCCTAAAATAATACTGCTTCTGATGTGCTGACAAAGCATTCATATATCCTCATTGATAATCATTGAAATCTTCCTCTAAAGCTACATCATTGGCCAATATGAAATCTTCATCTTTTCAGGTGTCTAGAGTCACAACATATTCTTCATCTTCTGTCAGAAAAATGGGCGTACCATCAGCAGTGAAAAAATCATTAGCTTGAACTATTGGATCATCATCATCATCAATTCCATCCCCTGAACATAATTTTTCTGCAAAGGGGTTCTGATATGCTGTTGTGCTATTGGTTGGTCCTACGTTCTATGTTCCCTTTGCTTGATTCGGAATTGGGGCTACTGCTATCCTCTGAAATTTGGATTCCTGATTTGTGCTTCAGGTCTATTTGAAATGGTCAACCGATCAACCATCTTCTCCATTGTTCGGATCAAATTATCCATCTTACTATCTGAAGGAGATGCCTCCTCTTTTACAGTCACTCTTTTTTCAGCTCTCGTCCATGCTCTTTTGGCCAGTAGATTTGCTTCAAGTTTTCTGCATGTCTTCAAGTGTGGTAGGATCTCGTTCTCGTAGCTGATATTCCATGTTAGCATCGAAACCATCTGGAAATTTGAGCAAAGCTAACCCCATGGGGGGTTTGAGATTGGCCGGAATAGCATTATACACAGCCTTAAGCCTTACACAATAGTCTTGTACACTTTCACCCACATTCCGTTTAATATTTTCATACTCAGACAAAATTTGGAGTGAGTTTTTCTTTACCTCCCACCAGTCTAAGAATTGTCTATGCAGCTCTGACAAAGTGGAGATAGAGGCTCTTGGTAAGGCTCTGAACCATTTTTGAACTTCACCTCCAAAACTTTGGACAAACAATCTCATAGTGACATTTTCGGCCTCTACCTCATGAAGGTCAAAGAAGTCACTCATCTTATCAACATGTTGCTAGGCTGTGATGCTTTGAGTGGCATCAAAGAAAGGCATTTTACTTTGGTAATCAGCAGGCATATCATTCAGATTCTAAGGTAAAGTTAGGGGTGCATACCGGGCAGCCATGACTCGAGGTGGATTTACAACAATGTCTGAACTACCAAAATTCAAGGGAGCAATCGATGGAGAAGTTGGAAGTTGGGAATTGATTTCCAAAATCGATGGGAATACTGATGAATTGAGGGCAGCAAATGTTGATTCTGATGATTCTGAAGGCTCAGGGATATTGGTAACAGCGATAGACGTTGGATAAGAATTCAAGATATAATCATCAATTGATCTATTTTCCATTTGAGCTTCGAGATCTACAAGAAATTATGGATCTAAAATAGTTTCATCAAGTGTAGTTTTAGATTTGGTTCTAAACAGAGAAAGCTCAAAACACTCATCGAAAGGGAGGTCTTCAACAAACAACCACTCACTGGACCAGGAATGGGATTTGAAAATAGGTCTAGGGCTTACTGAACCTTCTTGTCTTCTGATTATTCGTGGAATAAGGTTGGGATTTTCAAATACAGGGGGAGGATTTGGATCAGGATTGGCCCTTGTGTATTTCCTTGAAGCCAGTGTGGTCGAATTTCTACTTTGCAATGTTTTATTTCAGCCTACCAAATTTTGGAACTCATCATCGAAAGTTCAAGAATTTATATGAAAAATATTATCGAGGTGATCAATCTTTCATTTAGATTTGTCCCCAGTATGGTTGCCACTATGTTAGCGCCTAGTTTGACCTCAGACTGAAAGAAAGGAAAACTAGGGTAACCACAAACCATGCTTAACCTTGTAGCTAGCCCTAAAAGGTATGGAAAGGACTCACTTTGAAAGAAATCTTAAATAAAATATGACTTCAAAATGATTTTAGGCTAGATATAGTAGCTCGAAATATTTTTAGAATTTTTTTGGGTTTTTTGTTGTTGGATCAGATGGAGCTGGGAAGTTTAAATTTGGGGAATTAAATCACAAATACAGGGTATTCTATGGGGCAAGGTAGGCATGGACTTTAACAATTTTTTTTTAATGATGGTGAAATGTTTAAGACTGATGAGGAGCTGAGGAGGGCATATGAAATGGATCCTTCTCAAACAGCAGAAAACATAAAATATTGAATATTTTTCCCAAGGAGGAGCACTGTAAAAAATGGATTCTACCTATCTAACCTGAAAAAACTCAATATAAATAATGGAATGGATGAATGGCATATATAACATTTTACAAATGATCTCAAAAGAAAAGACAGTGCTAAAATTCCATACCACAGGGATCCCATAAAAAATTGTTGCAAGTCTTTATTGATTCCTAGCCAAACTGGTTACAAATATGTACAATGAAGAGCGTCCTAGTGATTTCCAACTTCTTTTGACCCCCACAAATGAATCAAAAATTACATTAAATAGACAAGTTTCAAGGGGGTGAATCTATAGAAGGAGGAGAAGTTTCACCTACCCTGAAACCGAAATCTGAAGATAGAAAAACAACCCAACAGAATGCCTCTGAAAGAGAGGAAACAATACATTTTGACCATCTAGAAGATATTCTGTTACATTTACTCCAACAAGGGGGAAGAAAAACAAATCTGGAACCTACCCCATCATTTATCGTTGTTGTTGATGGCTGGAATGATCTTTGTATTTCACAATTAGCTCACGGCCTTTACAAAATATCTTTAACTTGAAGAAAAACCCCTTTTTAACCAATGAAATCAGATTTGCCTCTTTTAATGGAGAAAAACCCTTTTTATATTGAAATAAGCGAAGGACTAGTGGGCCCATAAATCGCAACCGCAAATCGGTAGTAGAAGGGGCGGGTATAACTTGGATGAAGGAATCGCGATATGCGTGATGGAGATGGAGCGATGGGAGCAATGGGATGGTGGGAACGTGTGATGTGATGGTGTATAGACTGAGGATAAGGGAGCGATGGAGGAATGGTCTGATGGTAGGTGGGCTGATGGAGAACAGGCCGAAGCGATGGAGGGAGCGGGGATATAGCCAATGCGATAGGAATGGATGGTTTCCGAAGAAAGGGAAGTTCTGAAGGAAACTCTTTCAAAAAAAATAAATTCAAATTTTGTGCTTTTACATAGGAAAGAGCCTTTTCCTTTGGAATGGAGTGGAAGGACCTTTGGTGGGACCCAGGACTATCACAATCGAAAATTGGCAGAGGATCAGTCATAACATATGGCAAGGGGGAAAATGCGACATTGATTGTGATGGAGCGATGGCATTGCATCGGAGAAATGAAGCAAGCGGGGTTGAGTGCTGTAGAAATATCGCATCGGTGGAAGTGAGGGGTGCGGGTTTGGAGTTGCGGGATTGCTGATCACGCGATGCGATGAATAGACTTATCGCGTCAGCGAGAAGGATGAGGCAGTATTAAATTCTTAAGAACTGTGAAGTTTGTGATGCGATGGTGTGATGGAATCACATCGGCAATGGGACATCACATCGGCAACTTGTAGGAGACCTCAATGAAAAAGAAATTTGTAGTAAAGGGAAGAAAATTACATTAAAAAGGAAAAAATGTAAAGTAAAGGGCCAAGTGAAAAAGGGGGCAGAGTTGTGCTTTTTGGACCTTTATTCATTTGAGCATATCCTCCAATCCAGAAATCAGTTTTGGGAGTGTGATATACCATTGGGAATCTCTTTCTGAGCTCCTTCTGATGAACATATTTAGAATATGATTTACACTGAAAAACCTATGTAGAACACCTTTGGAACCCAGGCAGAGAAAAAGCCCCTTTGCCTCTTTGGAGATAGCAGCTTCTGAAGTTCAACTTATTACATATGGAGACATAAATTACATAAAAAATGATAATAAAATCAAAGTACCCTTTTTTCACCTCAAAACATGTTTTGAGGTGAAAATTACATCTAGATGAAAGAACAACTTCTTTGACTTTTCCAGATACCATGCTTTCAAATTTATTAGGCATCCTCATGTCCTTGTTGATTTTATTGACACTTTCATCATCAATTTGACCATGGTAGAACCATAGAACATAATGAGACCAACCCTATGACCTAATAACATGAACTGTAGAGTGAAAATGAATCGTGACTGAAGACCATAGAGAGGAGAATCAGCAAATATATTTCATGAGGGAAAACTAATGAAGTGACCCCAACCATCATTGAATCCATGACCTAATGGAATGATAAAAAATTTATAGTATGGGACTCCTACTATGCAAATTCAAAAGAGTAGATTTGATCACTAATGGCAGTATGACAAGACTGACACTAACATATTGTTCGATTGGCCTGAGGGTGATAAGGGGTACTCTTCTGATGATAAAATTGGAACTCCTAAGTCAATGATTCAATGGCCTTATTTAGGAAGAGTGAACCTTGGTCACTCATCAAAATCTTTAGACATCCAAATCTAGATAGTATGAACTCAAAAATAAAATTTGTTGCAGTTTTTGCACTACAGCCCATTTCTGGTTGTACCTCAACCCATCTTATTAAGTAATTAGTTGTTGTAATTATGTACCTTGCACTAGTCCTATTTTGAGGTGGGTTGATTGGTCAAACAAAATGAATGACCTACTTATCAAAAGGCTGCAATGTAACTTGTGGTACCAATGGCATCACATCTATTCTGGAAGGCGTCCCTATCCTTTCACACAGATCACATGCTCTATAGTACTAATTTGCATATTTATGTAGTGTAAGACCAAAATCTTGCTCTCAAAATATTATAGGTAGTAGTTATTCATGCATAGTGTCCACCAGTTGCACCTCCAAGAGGCTCTATTAGAATCATCTATCTTTCATGTTTAGGAACTTATCTGTGCAATATCTCTTTTGGTCACATCTTATATAAGTCTCATCCTATTAATGAAAATTAAGTTGCCTTAACCACCAATTCTTTCCTTTTCTCCGTAATATATTCTAAAGGAGCCATTCCTCTGGTCAAAAACTTAATGATATCTTCAAAGTGGTCATCTTCAACTCTGATTGAAAATAACTACGCATCAAGGAGATTATCTTCTATGGTGGTTTTTCCTTCCCCTGCTTCTAGTTTTGATATATGGTGAGGTCCTGCATTCAGCCTTCGTGGTTTAACAATGATATCAAAATCATACTCATGGAATAACAACAACCATATGCAAATATTTACTCCTAAGATAGGCTTATTAACCACATACTTTAGTGTAGAATGATCTATACACATCTTGAAGTGTGACCACAGAAAATAATGTCTAAACTTATGCAAAGCATATACCATGGTCAATCCTTCCCTTTTGGTAGTGGATTAATTCTTTTTTTCTTTATATAAAATTCTACTTGCAAAAGATATAGGATGACCAATCTCTCATGCACCAAGTTGTGCCAGTACCACTCCCAATTATATAAAAGAGGCATCCATATGAACATTGAATTCCCTATTCAAATTGTTGGGGTTCCTATGTTTTGGCAGATTTGGCAATACCAAAAGATAAGACAACATCAAACCACTTTGGGGCCCTAGGATCTAGCCCTCCTGGACCCGAAGAGGGATCTCTCCAATAAGACAAAGAATGGTATATCTTTGAAGCTCAAGATGAGATGTTAGGCTAGTTATGAAGCACAAAGTGGGGTTTTAAATGGTTTGGTTGGTTGGTTGCTGAGTTGGTCATGAGAACATGAACTGAGAAAGTAATGGGAAAAAAATAAAAAAACAGCAGGATGTTTTAGCAAAGAGGATAGGTCAGGACAGTGCCATCCATTGGGCTATGGAGTCATGAAAGGAAATTACTTGCATCCACTAGCCAAGGCTTCCAAAGGGAAAGTCATCTAATACTAAAGGATCTTTAGATTAGATGGTGGGATGGAACATTAAGGAAGGAAAATGAGAGAAGGAGAGCAACCCAATTTTCTGTCTATAGATCAGGTTAGAGGTCATTTAACTCCAGACCTGCTTGGACATACTGAAAGGAAGCTCTTAAAGAGGGACAAAGGAGCAGCTTGTAGATCAAACCAGAGGTCATTTAACTCCGGTTCTGCTTTAGCAACTCCATGGGAAAAACAAAGATAAGTTTAACAAGAGATCTTGGAAAGGCCATCTGGTCGCGCAAGGATCCTAGTGGACAAGCTAACTCTAATCCCCAGTGTTCCCAAACCTTCCATCTTACACCCAACAAGAACATCTAAGAACTAATTCATTTAATTCATACATCAGAGAGTAGGCAATATCATCCACTACACTGGTTAAATCAACTGAAGGAAAATATCAGATAGCACATAAAGAAGAAAACATTAAAGGTAGGGAGAGCAGGAAACATAGGGCACATAACAAGGGTGAATCCTATGTTATACTTCTATTGCCTACCAGAAGAACATGAAACAATATGAAAATGAAATAAATAGAGTTAGGAAAACATCACCAATAGTAATAGACCAGGATCCTGTGAAATGTGCTTTTATTAATTGATGCAAAACCAATCATGTACAATAAGCCCAATGGCTACTACAATCCAAACTTTCTCCTCCCAGCCTATTACATACAAACTACTCTGTAACTCCATCCCAAGACTGTTCTAACAGTTGAACTAAATCCCACTAACAGCAATAGCCCAAAACCTGAACAACAACCCTTTATATTTATTTCTCAGGGATTTTTATAGGAGAATAATAAAACAGCAGTAGATACAAATTAAATGAGCCTTATTAAGACGTCAAGGCGGAAGTGTTCACGCCCATACCACTTAATGGCAATCACCGTTCGCTGTGTGTACTCTGAGACTGTTTGGAAGCCCCTGTTAGGTCAAGATCGACCTCTGATACGTTCTTTTAGTCTTTACGGCGGTCTGGGACTCTGCGCTGCCTTCTGGACCTGGTTAACTGGTTTAAAGTCTGCGGGCCTCTCCATACCTCCATTACTATTGTTCAGAGACTTCCTAAAGAAGCTTCTATCTGTAACCTTCGTTTAATGGCTCGAGGAGGCATGGAGAGCACTGTGAGAATGTTGTACATTCAGATAAAACGTTCTTCTGACATTAAACACAGATAAGACTGTTGCGTGTGCTTAAGTCTTCAAACTGCGCCCTGCCTCTGAATTGTAGGGTTAACATTAATTATATCAATAGAAATCATTAATCCCCTTTGAATCTCTCTGCTGGTCTGCTGGATCATGCTGAACCGGCCTCTCCATGCTATCTGCTTAATGGAATAAACCTGTTACAAACCCAGACAGTAGTGGCGAAGAAATGTTGTGGGGGCCCGGAGGAGTGGTGGCAGAGCGGTGGAGAACGGTGGAAATAATGAAGAAGGGCGGAAGGAATGGTTATTAGTGTAAAACCCGAAGGTTAAATTTTTGGGGGGGAATACAAAGGGAAGCAAATGAAATGTAATGAAATGGACGGGAAATATTGTACGAGGTGGGACTGGGGACGAATTGCAATCGCAAATCGAGAGCGGAAGGCAATCGCAATCGGAGAGGGCCAAGGGTGACACACGACAAAACTTCCGATTGCGATGGGGAATGGAGGAGAGATGACCATCGGATCGAGGGGAGGATGGATGGTCGGGATGAAATCAGGCAATCGCAATCAAAGGGGGATAGAGGTGACATATATTGAAACTTCCGATTGCGATTAGCGGGGACAAGCGATAGCGGTCGGATCGTGGATCAGATAGATAGATGGGATTAAATTAGAATAATCGCAATCAGGGATTGGAAGACAAGACTTGTGATTGTGATTGGAGGTCAGGGCGTGATTGAGCACTGACCGTTGGATCTGCATCGGATGGACGGCTGAGATTGGATCGGCGAATCGAAATCGGGGCGGAACAAAATACGACACGGTGAAACTTGCGATTGCGATTGAGTGGGGAGAGTGATAGCTGTTGGATAACGAGCAGAATGGACGGCTGTGATGCAATCGAGGGATCGCAATCGGGGCGGCACCACTGGGAGTTGCGATTGCGATCGGCCGGGGGGTGCGATTGACACTCCGCCGTCTGATTGAAACAACAGATCGATGGCTGAAAACAAGTCGCGGGACTTGGTGTTAAAACCCAATCGCATCGGATTTTTTCGATGATACAAAGGAATTTGCACCCGCCTGATATTCCGATTGTGATTGGCCCCCAAGGCTTAAGCGCTTGGTCTTGGGTAAGGGTTACATGAGGAAGTGGTTTGCGGAAAAGGGGCTAGGCTTATTATATGGTTGAAAAGTGGGTTTTCAACCCATTTTTAATGGATTTTGAAAGTTGGGAAAGGGAACGATAGGGGAATAAGGGGGGGAAATGAAAGGTAAGAAGGGAAAATAGAAGGGAATGCAAAGGGGAACAAAATAGAAGTTAATTGGGCGGTGAAATAAGAGGGAAAAGGGCCCTTTGGGCATTCTTCTTCACAAGAGAGGGGCTTTTATGATGGAAATCATAAGAGGGGATTTTATCATGGGACAAGAGGCACAAGGAGGCTTCAAGGATGATGTGTTTTCAGGGGAAATGCATTCCTTGAAGACTCAAGAACATTTTAGCCCCCTATTTGCCTGTCGAAAATTTACAGGGGGGCTAACAGTGGCTCCACATGGGGATGGCTTCTTCTTGAAGGAGTCAAGAATCCAGAAAATAATCTTTAGTGTAGGCCAGATGCCTGCTACTTGGCACATCCCTTTATTTCTTTAGATCAGCTGCCACAAATCCTGAAGACATCATATCAACAGAAAAACATTCTCCCAAACAACTACCTACCCACACCATAGTCCTAACATTTCTTCTTCTGGGTGCACTTGGACTTGCAGACCCTTTACATCATTAATTTTTACAAACAGGAAAATAAACCTATTCTACTTCTACCCGTATTTCTCCATGAGACCAGATTAGACTGTTGGTCTCATATGTTTCTCTACCTACACTACTACCTGCTAGGATTAAACTGTCTAGCAGATCTCTTCTCTACATTCTAAGACAGAAATTGAAAAACATTAAAGCCAGGATTAGACTATCTGACTTGCTGGACTTTGCAGAAATAAAAGAAAAGAAAGTAACTAAATACATGCTCACAGGGTGAGCTTTATTTCAAACTTCCTACCTACCCTACTCTACTTCAAAATCTCTGATGTTCTAGGTGATACAATAATGCCAATGCAACCAGTCAAGCATTAACAAAAAAGGATATGAGCACTGACTGCCTGTCAGAGATAACCACAGGGTGCTCTTCGTGTGGTTCTTCAAAACTGTGGTCACCATCAGTAGTGACCATTCACGATGGATCTGGCCCGTGCTGAAGATTAATGCTGGAGTATTTGAGCAAATCAAGGCCTCCATGTATTCTGCCACAAGATCGACGAACACAGAATAAACACTTTCTTTTTTTTCGGCCTCCCATGACTGGTAGGTTGTCTACGTCCTGGGAAGCTTCGATTTCTGTGTTTTCCACTGCATCTTCAAAGCAGCTCTTGAGAACCGGATCACCTTCTTCTTGAATATCGAACAGCAGTGGAATTTCTTCATTTTTAGGGGGGCAGAAGACTTCCCAAAAATGCCCTCAGGTTTCTGAGCTCATATGATATCTTTTGTGAGTTCAAAAGTTAGATCTCAGCTTCATATCTCTCCGCCAGCACTTCTAAAAAAACTTTCTTCAGCTCAGGTCGATCATTGAATCTTGAGCTGGAACGAAAAACCTCTGGAAGGTCCTTTCTTTGGAGTTTAGCCAGTATATTTGATATTCCGCAACAAAAATATTCAAGGGGACTAAACTCGGAGTCTTCCATTGGTGGGGCTGATGTCATAATGCGACTGGTATCCCAGTGGAGTCTTATGTGAAAACACAGATAATCAGTGGCCTGCTGATCACTAGTGGAGTCTTTTTGTCATTTTAGGAATTGTGGAGTCGCCAGGTGGATGATTCACAGCTCTACTGTCCACCACAGTGGTTTACCAGATCAAGCCTGAATGGTCTAGTCCCTAGTGGAGTCGCCATTATGTTGGGGTTCCTATGTTTTGGCAGATTTTGCAATACCAAAAGATAAGACAACATCAAACCACTTTGGGGCCCTAGGATCTAGCCCTCCTGGACCCGGAGAGGGATCTCTCCAATAAGACAAATAATGGTATATCTTTGAAGCTCAAGATGAGATGTTAGGCTAGTTATGAAGCACGAAGTGGGGTTTTAAACGATTTTGTTGGTTGGTTGCTGGGTTGGTCATGAGACCATGAAATGAGAAAGTAATGGGAAAAAAGGAACAAAATAGCAGGATGTTTCAGCAAAGAGGATAGGTCAGGACAGTGCCATCCATTGGGCTATGGAGTCATGAAAGGAAATTACTTGCATCCACTAGCCAAGGCTTCCAAAGGGAAAGTCATCTAATACTAAAGGATCTTTATATTAGATGGTGGGATGGAACATTAAGGAAGGAAAATGAGAGAACGAGAGCAACCCAATTTTCTGTCTATAGATCAGGTCAGAGGTCATTTAACTCTAGACCTACTTGGACATACTCAAAGGAAGCTCTCAAAGAGGGACAAAGGAGAAGCTTGTAGATCAAACCAGAGGTCATTTAACTCCAGGTCTTCTTTAGTAACTCCATGGGAAAAACAGAGATAAGTTTACGAAGAGATCTTGGAAAGGCCAGCTGGTCGCGCAAGGATCCTAGTGGATGGGGCTAACTCTAATCTCCAGTGTTCCCAAAACTTCCAGCTTACACCCAACAAGAACATCTAAGGACTGATTCATTTAATTCATACATCAGAGAGTAGGCAATATCATCCACTACACTGGTTAAATCAATTGAAGGCAATTCTCAGATAGCACATAAAGCAGAAAACATTAAAGGTAGGGAGAGCAGGAAACATAGGGCACATAACAAGGGTGAATCCTATGTTATACTTCTGTTTCCTACCAGAAGAACATGAAACAGTATGAAAATGAAATAAAAAGAGTTAGGAAAAACATCACCAATAGTAATAGACCAGGATCCTGTGAAATGTGCTTTGATTAATTGATGCAAAACCAGTCATGTACAATAAGCCCAATGGCTACTACAATCAAAAATTTCTCCTCCCAGCCTATTACATACAAACTACTCTGTAACTCCCTCCCAAGACTGTTCTAACAGTCGAACTAAATCCCACTAACAGCAACAACCCAACAACTAAACAACAACCCTTTACAATTATTTCTCAAGGATTTTTATAGCAGAAGAATAAAACAACAGTAGATACAAATTAAATGAGCCTCATTAAGATGGCAAGGCGGAAGTGTTCACACCCATACCACTTAATGGAAATCAGCATTCGCTGTGTGTACTCTGAGACTGTTTGGAAGCCCCTGTCAGGTCAAGATCTACCTCTGATATGTTCTTTTAGTCTTTACGGCGGTCTGGGACTCTGCGCTGCCTTCTGGACCTGGTTAACTGGTTTAAAGTCTACAGGCCTCTCCATACCTCCATTACCGCTGTTCAGAGACTTCCTAAAGAAGCTTATGTCCGTAACCTTCGTTTAATGGCTCGAGGAGGCATGGAGAGCGCTGTGAGAATGGTGTACGTTTGGATAAAATGTTCTGCTAACATTAAACACAGATAAGACTGTTGCGTGTGCTTAAGTCTTCAAACTGCGCCCTACCTCTAAATTGTGAGGTTAACATTAATTATATCAATAGAAATCATTAACCCCCTTTGAATCTCTCTGCTGGTCCGCTGGATCATGCTGAAGCGACCTCTCCGTGCTATCTGCTTAATGGAATAAACCTGTTACAAGCCCAGACAGTAGTGGCGGAGAAATGCTGTGGCGGCCCGGAGGAGTGGTGGCGGAGCGGTGGAGAATGGTGGAAATAATGAAGAAGGGCGGAAGGAATGGTTATTAGTGTAAAACCCGAAGGTTAAATGTTTGGGGGGAAATACAAAGGGAAGCGAATGAAATGTAATGAAATGGATGGGAAAGAATGTACGAGGTGGGACCGGGGACGAATCGCAATCACAAATCGGGAGCGGAAGGCAATCGCAATCGGAGAGGGCCAGGGGTGACACACGACAAAACTTCCGATTGTGATTGGGAATGGAGGAGCGATGACCGTCAGATCGAGGGGAGGATGGACGGTCGAGATGAAATCGAGCAATCGCAATCGGAGGGGGACAGAGGTGACATATATTGAAACTTTTGATTGCGATTAGCGGGGAAAAGAGATAGCCGTTGGATCGTGGATTAGACAGATGGATGGGATTAAATCGTAATAATTGCAATCGGGATCAGAAGATAGGACTTGTGATTGCGATCAGAGGTCGGGGCGCGATTGAGCGCTGACCGTTGGATCTGCATCAGATGGACGGCTGAGATTGGATCGGAGAATCGCAATCGGGGCGGAACAAAACGTGACACGGTGAAACTGCCAATTGCGATTGAGTCAGGAGAGCGATAGCCGTTGGATCAACGAGCAGAATGGATGGCTCTGATGCAATCGGGGGATCGCAATTGGGGTGGCACCACTGGGAGTTGCGATTGCGATCGGACGAGGGGTGCGATTGACGCTCCACCGTCCGATTGAAACGACAGATCGACGGCTGAAAACAAGTCGCGGAACTTGGTGTTAAAACCCAATCGCATTGGATTTTTTCGATGATACAAAGGAATTTGCACCCGCCTGATATTCCGATTTCGATTGGCCCCCAAGGCTTAAGTTCTTGGTCTTGGGTAAGGGCTGCGTGGGGAAGTGGTTTGCGGAAAAGGAGCTAGGCTTATTATATGGTTGAAAAGTGGGTTTTAAACCCATTTTTAATGGATTTTGAAAGTTGGGAAAGGGAACGATAGGGGAATAAGGGGGGAAAATGAAAGGTAAGAAGGGAAAATAGAAGGTAATGCAAAGGGGGACAAAATATAAGTTAAGTGGGGGGTGAAATAAGAGGGAAAAGGGCCATTTGGGCATTCTTCTTCACAAAAGAGGGGATTTTATGATGGAAATCATCAGAGGGGATTTTATCAAGGGACAAGAGGCACAAGGAGGCTTCAAGGATGATGTGTTTTCAGGGGAAATGCATTCCTTGAAGACTCAAGAACATTTTAGCCCCCTATTTTCCTGTAAAAAATTGACAGGGTGGCTAACACAAATCATGGAACAATAGTATAGGTGCAACTACCATTTTTTCTTTCAATATGTTGAGGCTTTTCTGACATTCTTCACTCGACTGAAAAGTTGCATCCTTCTTCAACAATTTATCCTTAGGCGGAGTGATCTACACATACCCCTTGATGAACTTACTGTAATACCCAGTATGTCCCAAATTAGTGTGAATTTTTCTTACTATCTTAAGTGGAGGAAAGTTCACAATGATATAAATCTTTGCAAGGACCACCATTAGTCCTTGATTACAAAAAATATGTCCCAACAATATGCTAAAATTTACACAAAATATGCACTTCTTTACGTTCAAAGAGATTTTATATCCTCTACATGTTTCGAGCATAAGTCTTAAACTTCCCACATGTTTTTTCAACTATCTAAATAATGTCAAATCATTAAAATATACCACAAAAACTTGTGGGTGTACTCCTTAAAAGTTGCGACCACCACCCTATAAAATATAGCAGGAGCATTTTTCAATCCAAAAGGAATTATTGTCTATTGATAGAGCCCCATTCTATAGCAAATGTGGTCTTATGTCGATCTTCAGGTCCAACCCTAATTTGGTGATGACATAAGAATCCATTTGTAAGTGAGTAAGCTTCTTGGCCTCCTACTTTGTCTGATAGTTCATCTATGAAAGCGGTAGGGAAGGGATCATGTAAACATGCATCATTCAAATTTCTTAGCTAAACACAGATCCTAATTTCTCCTTGAGTCTTCATTTCTTGCACCACCATAGGACTCACCCATTATGACTCTTCTACAAGTTCAATAATTTATGCTACTATGATCTTATCGAGTTCTACTTTCACTTTCTTGTTATACTTTGGGTTCATTATGTAATGTATTTTTTTGATTGGCTTTGCATCAGGCTTCAAGGGAATCTTCATAACTCGTATATTTTCTATTACACCCGTCATCTTTGAAAACTTAATGGGAAATATTTCTTGATATTCATAAAGTAGCTATGTCACTTTATTGACTGTCACTTCATCCCAGTAATCTCTTATCGTTGCAAACTTGGGTTCCTTCTCTGATCCTATGCTTACCTTATTAGTCTTTAGTGGCTTTGTTATGTCTGGTATCTCTATCTTAGTTCCAGTTAATTAGTGGTATCCTTGTGACTCTTTTATGTCAATGTTTCAAGGATCTTCTTCTTCTCCATCCGCAATAATGTTATAACATTCTAGTGCATTTTCTATTTCCACAACCCAATCAGGTTGCTTCCATTTCAGTGGGGTCACATTCTCAAAGATATTCTTATTGACTGTATGAAGGAACAAATATATGTATGGGAAATATTCTTCAAATCTAAATGTTAATATGAATCCATCGACCATGTCTGCAAAATTATCAGTGCCATGTCCAAACTCTGTTTCTAGGTACCACTTCTTAGGGATTGTCTCTCATGTATCAATGAATCCATGTACTCATTATTGCTATGGAATCTCCTTCCATGTTGAAGTACATAGCTGGATATACTTCGTAGGACTAGTTTGACCATCATATTTTATCTCCATTTCTATTTCTATCTATCCATACCTTATCCACATCAATCTTCAACATTCCTTCCAACCTCCTATATTCTTCTTGTGTGCATTCCACCATCTAGCATGGTTTCTTTTAGGGCTATATTGAAGGCTAAAAACCGCTAATTTTATGGAAAATTTCCATCATAATAATCAAGAAAAGTATTCACGTCACCTAAACCATCATAATAAGGTAGGTTACTAACCTCAGTTATCATACATCGAATTGATTTTGTAATTCATAAAAAACACCTTTTGGATAATTCATGCAACCTATTCTATCAGGTCTCCAACTCTTCTTCTGAGTCTGAGGTACAACAAATGTCATGATCCCAACTTAACTTTTCTTGTCTATTAGGGTTATCCCAGTCTTGTTCCTTCATTGTCAATTGATAGATATTGTCTATGTTTGTTGCACAATATTCTTCTTTGACTAGTTCTGTGTATCTTACTCCTTCTATTGGATCCAAGGGAACAATAAATATCATATTTTTTTACTTCAAATATAATTTGTATCTTCTTCAGATTAATTATGGCCATATTTTCAAATTACCAGTCAACTCCAAGAAATACAGCGTAAGGGTTACTGCCATCGATAACCTCTATTACTTCAAAATCAGCACTAGTGAGCACTCCTTCAATATCTACTGCGACACCTGGTATTATTCCCATATGTTAACAGTGGAAAATCATACAGCAGAAGACGACATCAATTAATGTCAAGACTAAGGATTTATAGGACAGGGATACATTATGGAATCAAGAATTATTTAAAATCTCTAAGGTTTTGAGAAAATCAGATCTAAACTAGTCATAAAAGCTCAAATGCGTGCTTTTCCCTTTGATAAGAGCGCCTTCTGTGTGCACTGGATATTGATAAGTGCACATTCCTAGAAGTGGAAAAAAGTCACTTTCCAGGACTACAAGCAAGCAAAGGACAGTTTATCCTTATGTGAAAGTTGTCTAAGGAGAGCACCAGCACCTCCTTAGACATTATGTGAGCACACAAAATCATATTTGAGCACACAATGGAATCACACCTCTCCCTTGGGTCACCATCCATCATGTACCAAGGGAGGGAAGGAGGATTTGAAGCTCACCTTTATAAACCCACCAAGAGATGAACAAATGGTGATCACAAGGTTATGCTGGCCAAAGTTGCCCAAGCAACACCAGCATTGTGTGTGATCTAAGGAGTTGAAGCTAAAGAGGACTTGATGGTTCGTGTAATGTTCCTAAATTAGCTTTAGCTAATTTGGAACATTAATTTTTCCTTACTTACTTTGTATTTCATGATTAATGAATAAATTGTAAAGGAGGATGTATAATCCTCTTGAAAATCAAGAATAAATCAGTGCCTATGTTAAAAGAGACATATTTAGGCCATTGGAATAAAATCTTACAGGTGTGAAAGGGCCAAGACCACCAAGGGAGATTCTATTTGACCAAGTCAACAACGCTGTCTAGGTTCATTGAACCTCCTTGATGGACTGCGCAGTTCTAGAAGGGGTTTCCAAGTGTGAAAGGAACCAAAAGAGGAAAGTGGTTTAGGGTTTTCCGAGAGACTCAAATGTTATAAAAGGAGGATGAAGGCTCATGAGGAGGTTGTTGATCATATTTCATTTTCTAAGCTTGCTAAGGCAACTCCATTTCTCTTTGTTGTTTAGCAAGAGAAACAAAGGATTTCCTATTTAGGAATCCTCTATCCTTATTTGAGTAGCTCTTGGAGGGAAGTGTGCTAAATTGAACCACTATCAAGTTGGAGGCAAAGCTATGCTTGTATTGATAGTGTTGGCTCATTGAGGGTTTTGCTGCTACTGCAAGTGTAGTAAGTGGAATTCTAGATCTGCAAGGATCTAGTAGTTTTGAGGGATTTCTCTCAAGGAGTGTGTCTTGTGACCACCCAGAAGAGGATCTATGTCATATTTCCATTTCAGATCTGTATATTTTACCCATTGTAACATTCATCCATAGCTACTATGCAGTCTCCTTCGTCTACTACATTATTTATCTATTGCTTCTACTGCTAAGTTGCATATCTCTCATTGTACTTGTTTCTGGTGATTGAGGCTTGCCTCTCACCTTGAAGATTAATGAAATAGCTTGCTGATATCTTATGTTCAGATCTGGTGTATATTATGAATAAATTCATCTTCAGAAATTACTGAAACTTTCTATAGTTCTTGGTACAAAAAGTTAGATCTAAACTTTATTATTCAGTATTTTGATGAAATCCCAAAGGGATCATGTAGAGAAGGCTGTGTAGTTTCTAGAACTGATATGGATCTGATGTTTCAACCATGAATTTGCTGTAGATCTGTAATCTAACATTACACTACTAAAGCATGCTTAGAGGGACACTTTCCATTCATTTTTTCACTTTCTACATACATTGCAGCTCCCATTTCTGAAGATTACTTGCTTATTTCTTCATATAATTCATTTTACTTCTTGAGAAGCTCCATTAAAATTCTGATTTTCTGTTTTTATGCTGTGACCATGTCTTATGTCTGATTTCCAGTGTTCCTCTGCTGAAACTGCGCAATTCTAAAGTGGGTTCTTCTTCATTCAATCAGCTCTTCTCTTTCGTTGATTTTTAACTAGTCAGCTTTGTGGGAGATCTGTTTAAGGCCCTTAAACCCATTTTTTTTTCTAAAATTTAGCATGGAGATCCCAAACAGCCTATACTAAGGGAAACCAGCCTTGAGAAATGTTATTATTGCACCATTTTTCTTATACATCGTTCTCCCTGAGCCTCTTGGAGTTTTTCCTAGTAGTGGAATTTCCCGCTTCTTACTTGTTTGGTTTTTCTTCTCTTTGGATCCACTCTTTAGATTTTTAGATCTAAGGTTCCCAAGGGCAGAAAAATCCTAGAGGAGTGTTTCATTTCCACACCTGATGTGTTTCATCAGTCTTCTATAGACAGAGTCTGGATTAGGCCAGGAAGCCTCTGGTTTTCACCCTCTCCTTAGAGGTCATATAACCAGTAAATTCCCTACCAGTCTATATCTGGTTTATAATTTGCTGGTGTTTTTTCCATACTATTATGATCCCATAGTGGAATATCTCAAAATTTTCCTCATTGAGCCTATTTTTCCCCATTTGGAATATTACATTGGTATCGGAGCATGATCTCTGGCTCCGCCTGTGAGATCAAGCTATTAATGAAATCAAGAGCAAGGGAAACATGGAGAGGATTAGATTACTCTCATCTCTATTCAAATTTAAGAAGAACCTCTCCAAGGAGGATGTGCAAGAAGAAAAGAGAAGCAGCAGTGAAGCTCCCAAGGAGTTTCAAAAAGAAGATCTTCCAATCAGATCTACAAGATCTGTGCATGAGGAAAATTCTGAACCCTCATCTCATGGATATGAGCACTCAGACATATCATCAAATCTTCATCATTTTTCTAGTGATTCCTTCATGAAGGGGGGAAAATAAGGTGTGATATTGATTGATGCATTACCAAGGGCAAGATCTCCAATTGGTGAAGAGTCCTTATCTCAAGAGGAAAGCATGAAGGATTCTCCTTCAATAGTTGATCAATATCTATTGTCTCTCATTGATGATGGGAAAATTTCAGTTATTGAAGAGGAGGAAGAGGAAGTGGGAGATGAGAACGCAGTCACCTCAAGGGCACCTCAAGCACTTCATGAGGAAGAGGTTGGAGCACTTGCTCCAAGAGAAGAGACTCTTGCACTATTGCAAAGAGTCCCACAGGATCTCATGCATGGGGAGCATGCACTATCATTGATCAATGATGAGGTCTTGGAGATAGGAGAGGTAGAAGAGGAGGAAGAGAATCACTTGGTCGGAAGCATGAACCCTTCTCTACTTCAGAACATGGAAGTACAAGGAAGGCAAGAGAACTTATGCATGGAAGGTAGGGAAAAATCTGTCTGACTATATCAACCTTCTACTCTATGCCTTGACACCTCTTTGCAAGGGGGTCCTTTACAAGGAGCACCTCTTAATAGCAGGAAATATAAAGTGTTCCTTCATCTATGGGCTACATATGCATACTTGGCTAAGGAGGGAGCCTTGGGAGAAGCTAGCACAGCGTAGAGAATATCTCAAGCATTCAGGAGAGAGATGAGTAGTTTCATGAAAGGGACATTGCAAACTCCTACTCAGATATCTGCGCTGAGAAAGGAGAAATTAGAGATCTATGATGTCATGAGCATGAGGGCACATGGAAACTCCATATCTTGGGGGTAGCCCATGATCTCTTCATTCACAAAGGATATTTCTAAATATGGCAAGGGGATCCTAACCCTCTTGTATACATGGGCCAAAAGGAGGAGGTTTTGGAAAACAGGGACTTTCCAAGGGGAAGTTGATTTCCATATGCTCCAATCTTGTCTTGTGCAATAACAGCTGCAAATCGGGCAGCAAAAGGATAATGATGATGCTCCAACATATGATCTCTATATCAAGGATGTCAAAATTGGGAGCCATGAGAAGACAGGGGCTTCTTTTCAAACCTCTTCAGCGCTGTCATACTTGGAGAGTTTGGATCCTTGTTGAGATTCCCAACTCAAGCTAGAATACTCCAAGGACCTTTTCACGTGGGGGGTTCTTGAAGGGAAAGTGAAGGATGAAAGGTTCAAGGTGGTGGATATATTTATCTATTTCTACAATCTTATTCTTCTGACTAATAACTCCAAACTCAAGGAGGGACTATTTGATGCCATCTATGAATTCCTGCTTTCCAAACCCACTGGTTTTGTCAAAGTATATCATACTCTCTTGGGTGGATTCATATGGGAAGGATATAAATAAGATGTGTAATCTCATATGAATAAGTGCATGGACTACTTGGTAGAGGAGGAGGAACATAGCTCTTGGGAGGAGCCACCATTCACACCTCCTTGTTCTTTGAGTATGAGAGGGGACTCATCCATGAGTTGCCTCACTGATGTAAAATAAGTATATAGAGAGACTCATCCTCTTGAGCATTATTTTTCATCTCCTATATGCTTATATTTTTCTGACACTCATTTGCAGGGTATGGTGCCAAGATGGGGCACTAAGTATGATGGGGTTCATGGGCCATATAAGGCCATGAACTATGTTGATGAAACCATTCCTTGGAGAACCTTGGGAAGCCTTTACATTCCTCATGATGTGATTATTTTACACCCACCATGATGTCCATTCTCCAATAATTCCAAAGACATGAAGCAACAAACAAGTGTTGGGGGTGGCATTTTTCATATCTTATTCTATGGCAGTTACGGATAAAACTGCGTTGGTTGCACATGAGGGAACATATTCCTTATTATCTAGCACACATGGAAACTAGCATGCTTCTAATCATGATCCCACAAGCTAAATATGTCCTTATCTTTGTTGGGGGAATAGTTGGAGGAAAGGCACACTTGTTGAATGTGCCCTTGGGGGAAGGAGTTCCCCATTCTTATTCCATTGCATGCTTCCATGGGAGCATGGGATTTTGTATGGCCACTATGATTAATCACTTGTATATTTGTAAGGTGAGCCATATGTTGGATGGTGACATGCATCTCACATGTAGTGGGGAGGAGATCTTCTATGGATTGCCAAGATGGAGGTAATCCACTTCATTTTGATGATAGCACGGGGATGATAGTCTTTATGGATCATGAAACCCCCGTTATAGACATCAATTCTATCTTGAGGAGGCCATGGATCAGTGAGAATGTTTCCACAACCTTCCATTTCTTCATGATGAGAGCCTTTGACTTTATTCATCAAGGGAAAACTTGCATCTTAAGGAAGGACCATTACGAAGACAAATATATTGCAGAAAATTCAAAGCAATGGAGGAGAATATTTGATGAGGGGACCCCAAAAGAAGAAGGAGGAGTTTTGAAGCACCCTTGCAGTTTCTTGAGGAAAAGCAACATTTGGGAGGGGGAGACTGTAATGTTCCTAAATTAGCTTCAGCTAATTTGGAACATTAATTTTTCCTTACTTACTTTGTATTTCATGATTAATGAATAAATTGTAAAGGAGGATGTCTAATCCTCTTGCAAATCAATAATAAATCAGTGCCTATGTGAAAAGAGACATATTTAGTCCATTGGAATAAAATCTTGTAGGTGTGAAAGGGCCAAGACCACCAAGGGAGATTTTATTTGACCAAGTCAATAGCGTTGTCTAGGTTCATTGAACCTCCTTGACGGATTGCGCAGTTCTAGAGGGGTTTCCAAGTGTGAAAGGAACCAAAAGAGGAAAGTGGTTTAGGGTTTTCCAAGAGACTCAAATGTTATAAAAGGAGGATGAAGGCTCATGAGGAGGTTTTTGATCATATTTCATTTTCTGAGCTTGCTAAGGCAACTCCATTTCTCTTTGTTGTTTAGCAAGAGAAAGAGAGAATTTCCTATTTAGGAACCCTTTATCCTTATTTGAGTAGCTCTTGGAGGGAAGTGTGCTAAATTGAACCACTATTAGGTTGGAGGCCAAGCTATGTTTGTATTGACAGCACTGGCTCATTAAGGGTTTTGCTGTTGCTGCAAGTGTAGTAAGTGGAATTCTAGATTTTCAAGGATCTAGTAGTTTTGAGGGATTTCTCTCAAGGAGGGTGTGTTGTGACCACCCGGAAGAGGATATATGTCATATTTCCATTTCATATCTTTATATTTTACCCATTGTAAAATTCATCCCTAGCTATTGCGCAGTCTCCTTTGTCTACTATGTTACTTATGTATTGTTTCTACTGCTAAGTTGCATATCTCTCATTGTACTTGTTTCTGGTGATTGAGGCTTGCCTCTCACCTTGAAGATTAATGAAGTAGCTTGATGATATATTATGTTCAGATCTAATGTATATTATTAATAGATTCATCTTCATAAATTACTAAATCTTTCTACAGTTCTGGGTACAAAAAATTAGATCTACACTTTATTATTCAATATTTTGATGAAATCCCAAAGGGATCATGTAGAGAAGGTTGTGTAGTTTCCAAATCTGATATGGATCTGATGTTTCAGCCATGAATTTTCTATAGATCTGTAATCTAACATTGCACTACTGAAGCATGCTTAGAGGGACGTTGTCCATTCATTTCTGCACTTTCTACATATATTACAGCTCCCATTTCTGAAGATTACTTGCTTATTTCTTCATAGAATTCACTGTACTTCTTGAGAATCTCCATTAAAAGTCTGATTTTCTGTTGATATTCTATTACCATGTCTTATGGCTGATTACTAGTGACCCTCTACTGAAACTGCGCAATTCTGAAGTGGGTTCTTCTTCACTCAATCAACTCTTCTCTTTAGTTGATTTTTAACTAGTCAGCTTTGTGGGAGATCTTTTTAAGGCCCTTAAACCAATTTTTTTTTCCTAAAATTCAGCATGGAGATCCCACACAGCCTATAATAAGGGAACATATCTCTTAGCATCATTATTATTGCACCATTTTTTTTATACAGCGTTCTTCCTGAGCCTCTTCCAGTTTTTCCTAGTAGTGGAATTTCCCACGCCTTGCTTGTGTGGTTTTTCTTCTCTTTGGATCCACTCTTTAGATCTATAGATCTAAGGTTCCCAGGGGAAGAAAACTCCTATAGGATTGTGTCATTTCCACACTTTCTGTGTGTCATCAGTCTTCTATAGAAATATTCTGGAACGGGCCAGGAAGCCTCTGTTTTTCACCCTCTCCTTAGAGGTGATATAACCAGTAAATTACCTACCATTATATCTCTGGTTTAGAATTTTCTGGTGTTTTTTCCATACTACTATGATCCCATAGTGGAATATATCAAAATATTCCCCACTGAGCCTATTTTTCCCCATTTGGAATATTACATTTGGCCACCCAACATCTTAGTCCACCACAGCAGAGAGAGAGAATTAGACTGCATCAGAAGGAAGAACTTGAAAGACAAACATCCTTGCATCGGGACCTAGATCCATCGCCTAGGGGCCCTTTGGCAAGTGGGTAATATTTTATTTTATTCCAAGCATTCAATAAGAAGAGGCCATCGAGCCATTGTTTGCATTATTACTGTTTGGAACTCTCTATATAGCTTCTTTTGGGTTTTCAGTTTTAGTTTTTTAATAGAGCATACTTCAACATATTATTTCATTTAAGTTTTATGCTTTTGAGCTCCCCCCACATACTGCCTGTTACCAATAGTTTATACAGTAGACCACACTCTCTAAGCTCATGCAATTTCATACAACCGTGTGTCGAATCCACCACAACAGGATTGGCGACTCCACTGACATGTTTCAAGTTTATGTGGTTATGCCATCTTTTGTAGGAGACCCTTAGTCTATGTTGGAGTGGAGCTGACAGTCCTCTGACCCATCTTATAGTCCCTAGATTCACTGAGGTGATAGACTGAAGAAGGCAACTCCTAATATTTTACTTGCAAGACTTTACACGCAAATTTTTCACACAGAGGCACATTTCACGTGTTCAAGAGTGACCTGCAAGAAATAAAGCGCACCTGTTAGAGGTTTTCACATGCAGCAAAGTGCACCTGTCAGGGGTTTTTTCATGCAAATTGCAGAGAGTTTTTCTTCCCATTCTCTGCATTTTTTCTGATTGTAAGTGTGTTGGGCAGTCGCTAATGTATCTTCCAAAACCTGTGTTGATACCCCACAGCTTCTGAGAACTAATGTTTTGCTGCTTATTGTAGGCATTTAGTTAGTTTTCATTTAAGTTGGTTTTTGCAAAAAATGTTCACATAGTTTAAGTAGGGAGCGAATTAACCATTGATTTCCAAAAAAAATATGTTTTTTGCACATTCTGGTATGCACACTTAGCTTAACTAGTCCAAGTAAGTGGCTCATGACCACACATGCATAAGCTAGTGTAGAAATTTTTTAGTTTAAATTTCATTTTTTTCATTTAGGAAATTGCGGGACTAGGATTGAGTCACCAATTAGAGCAAGTAATATTTGTTGTCTTTGCACCATTTGGTGACCCTAGACAAGCATATGAACACTCTAAATTTTTTATTCGCCATCTCCCTTTAGTCACTCACATATACTAACTAGGAGGTTTTGGAAGCGGCCCATTATCTGCAAATGCTTTACATTTGAGCAAGGAACAATGTCACATAGTTTAACTAGGGGACTTTTGTAAAGGATCACCGATATCCATATGTTCAAATTATCAGATTGTTCACGATACTCTCACACACATTCACCCACTAAGAAAAGAAAGCCACCTAAAAATAACTTAAACCAACTCACTAAATTCTCCCCATAGGGACCACAAGAGAAATTATAGATTAAGTTAGGTCAAGGCGGTAGGTATCCAATAAGCCGCCTTGATTGTTGGGTGTGGAGCTTGATTATCTTGTTTACTTTGTATCACAACATTGGACCCCTGTACCTTAAAAGGGGCGGCAACGCCGCCCGTAATTAATTGCTGCTGTGGGGGGTCCAAGAGGGGGCGGCAGCACTTTTCGGAGCCCTCCACTGGCGGGGGGTTTCTAGGGCGCTACCCCCGAAGCTAAAAATATATGTGAAATTGCCTTGTAAAAGTATAGTAATTTCTAGTCAATCTGGGCCATTCATAGGCGGATGATATGACAGTAGAATTTATGTTTAGTTTAGGGTTTTTTTCCCTAGAAGGCAACCCCCCTTGTATATATGAGGGTATTGTATTGTGGCTGTGTATTATGTGTGTATTCTCAGAGCGAGAAATAGATAGGGAGACTATGAGAGAGAATAGAGGATAATAGAAAGGAAGGACTGGCTGTTCGGGGTGGACGTAGCCCAAACTGGGTGAACCACGTATATCTGTGTCTCCCTGGTTTTATGTGTTTTGTGTGCTTTTATTTTTCACATATTTTATGTGTTGCATTGCTCCATAATATATAATTTTATAACAACTGGTATCAGGGCCGAAGGTCTATTTGGCTGATAAACTCGCAGGAAAGAAGGGTTACTGGTTCGATTGCGAGCAATGGCGGAAGATGGCAAATTTAGGTTTGAGAAATTTAACAGCCAAAAATTCCCATTGTGGAAGATGCAGATGGAAGATTATTTGTATCAGAAAGATCTGTACCGACCATTGAGTGAAAAAATAAAGAAGCCGGCGGCCATGACAGACGTGGAATGGAACATTCTCGATAGAAAGACACTCGGAATAGTACGGTTGTGCCTTGTGGCATCAGTCGCCTTCAATATTTCGAAGGAAACAACAACAGAGGGTTTGATGTAGATGTTGGAGAAACTATATGAAAAACCCTCAGCCTCAAACAAGGTATTTCTTATGAAACGATTATTTAATATGAATATGTTGGAAGGTGGATCTATTGCAGACCATTTAAATGATTTTAATACAGTTACCAGTCAGTTAAGTTCTATAGGGGTAAACTTTGATGATGAAGTTAGGGCTCTTTTATTTCTGTGCTCATTTCCAGAAAGCTGGAATGGTTTTGTTATGGCCATTAGTAACTCTGTCTCTGGATCTAGTACTTTAAAGTTTGATGATGTTGTCGGTGCTATCCTTAGCGAGGAAATGTGACGGAAAAGCTCTAGTGAGACATCGGGTAATGCTTTGAGTGTAGAGTCTAGGGGAAGAAGAATGGAAAGAGGAAAGAGCTCGGGTTATCACAGTAAATCAAGGAAAGGCAGATCCGAGTCAAAATTTGGGATAGTGTGCTGCAAATGCGGAAAGAGAGGACACCTAAAGAAATATTGTAGATCTTGGAAGGGAAAAGAAGGAGATGCACAGCAAGAAAACAATCATGAAGAAAATGTGACAAGTGATGTGTTACAAGATGCTTTGATTCTTTTTTTTCAAAAATGTTACTGACTCTTGGGTTGTAGATTCAGGGGCTTCATTCCATGCCACACCTGATAAGAAATATTTTCATGACTATGTTCAAGGAGATTTTGGACAAGTTCGTTTGGGTGATGGTAAACCCTATAAAATTTTTGGAATGGGTAAAGTTCTTGTAAAACAATAGATTGGAAACCAATGGCTACTAAAGTAGGTAAGGCATGTTCCAGATCTGAAGAAAAATCTGATTTCAACAGGGTAGTTAGGAAGTGAAGGTTTTGTGACAACTTTCACAGATAAAACTTGGAAGGTCACCAAAGGAGCGTTGGTAATAGCAAAAGGTGAAAAGGTTGGTACATTGTCTTTATGCAATGGTATTTCTAACTATGTTAATTCTTTAACTTCCAAAGGAGAAGATGTAGGATTATGGCATCATAGGCTCAGACACATGAGTGAGAAGGGAATGAGGATTCTTCACTCAAGAAATTTGTTGCCAGGTTTGAAGAATGTTGATATGGATTTTTTTGAAAATTGAATTTATGGAAAACAAAAGAGAGTCAGATTTCTCAGAGTTGGGAAAGAAATGAAGAACGAAAAATTGGAGCTTGTGCATACAGATGTATGGGGACCTGCTCAGGTATCATCTCTCGGTGGCTCTCGTTAATATGTTACTTTTATTGATGATGCAACTAGAAAAACATGGATTTATTGTATTCAGAATAAATTTAATGTATTTGATACTTTCAAGAAATGGAAAGCTTTGGTTGAGATTGAGATAGGAAAGAAGTTTAAGTGTCTCAGATCAGACAATGGACGTGAATATTGTAGCAAAGAGTTTGATAGGTACTGTTCAGAGCATGGAATTCGCAGAGAGAAGAAAGTTCCAAGAACACCACAAGAAAATGGTGTGTCAGAAAGAATGAACAGAACAATCATGGAGCATGTAAGGTGCATGAGATTGCATGCAGGATTGCCTTTACAATTTTGGGCAGATGTTGTAGATACTACTGTTTATCTAATAAATAGAGGGCCTTCAAGTTCCTTGGATGGTGGTATTCTAGAGGAAGCATGGACAAGTAAAAAGGTAAACTACTATTTTTTAAATCCTTTTGGCTGTGAGGCCTTTTTCCATATTAATAAAGAAAATAGAACAAAGCTTGAGGAAAAATCAAAGAAATGTACCTTTATTGGATATGGTGTTAATGATTTTGGATATCGCTTATATGATTATGAAAATCAAAAAATCATTAGGAGCAGAGATGTAATATTCAATGAAAATTTCTTGTATAAGAATCAGTTGTAGGAAAAGAAACAGGAAAAAGAAATCAAGGAATACATGGTTCTTGATGAGATAACTAAAAAAGTAAAGGTACCTAAAAATTATAATAATCAACAACCACAGCAGCAACAACCACCACAACAGCAACAGGCACCTCAAACACCTGAAAGTGGTGTTAGAAGATCTACCAGGATAAGTATACCCCCTGAATGATACTCTCCTTCATTATATTATTTATTGTTGACTGATTCTGGTGAACCTGAATGTTATGAAGAAGCAATATAGGTTGAAAGCAGGAAGAAGTGGGAGCTAGCCATGGAAGAATAGATGTACTCCTTAATGCATAACCAGACTTGGGACTTAGTCAGGTTGCCTACAGGAAAAAATTCATTGCAGAATAAATGGGTTTACAGGCTGAAGGAAGAAGATGGAGGAAAACAGAGGCACAAAGCTAGACTTGTGGTGAAGGGGTTTGCACAGAAGAAAGGTATTGATTTTGATGAAATATTTTCTCCTGTTGTTAAGATGAATTCAATAAGAACTATTTTAATTCTTGTAGCAACAGAAGATTTACATCTTGAAAAGTTAGGTGTAAAGACAACATTTCTCCATGGAGATCTGGAGGAAGAGATCTATATGGAGCAACCAGAAGGATATGAGGTCAAAGGGAAAGAAAAAATAGTGTGCAGGCTAAAGAAGAGCTTGTATGGCTTAAAATAGGCTCCAAGGTAGTGGTATCTAAAATTTGACAAGTTTATGTCTGAACAAGGTTATACTAGATGTCACTCTGATCATTTTGTTTATCTAAAAAGGAAAAATGATGGTAGCTATATTATATTGTTATTATATGTACATGACATGCTTGTTGCAGGGTCTAACATGCAGGAAATAAATGTGCTCAAAAGAAAATTAGCAAATTCATTTGCAATGAAGGATTTGGGAGCTGCAAAACAAATCCTTGGTATGAGGATAACTAGAGACAGGAAAAATCGCAAATTAACACTGTCTCAGAATGAGTACATAGAAAAGGTGTTGAAAAGATTTAATATGCGGAATGCAAAACCAGTTAGTACACCTTTTGCTAGCCATTTCAAACTTAGTAAGGAGATGTGCCCAAAGACCCAAGAAGACATGGATTATATGTCTAAAGTTCCATATGCATCAGCAGTTGGAAGCTTAATGTATGCAATGGTCTACACAAGGCCCGATATTGCACATGCAGTGGGAGTTGTAAGCAAGTACATGAATAATCCAGGAAAAGAACATTGGATGGCAGTAAAATGGATTCTCATATATTTGAGAGGTACCACAAATCAAGCATTATGCTTTGGTGGTTCAAACATTGCTCTACAGGGATATGTTGATGCAGATATGGTAGGTGACAGAGATAACAGGAGGAGCACTACAAGATATGTATTTACTATAGGTGGAACAACTGTCAGTTGGGTTTCAAAAATCCAAAGTGTTGTTTCACTTTCAACAACAGAAGCAGAGTATGTTGCTGCTACAGAGGCTAGTAAAGAAATGATTTGGTTACAAAGGTTTATGGATGAATTGGGTAAGAAGCATGATATGGGCACACTATACAGTGATAGCCAAAGTGCTATTCATCTTGCAAAGAACTCAGCATTTAATTCCAGGACTAAACACATACATCTCAAGTACCATTTCATACGGTCAGTATTGGAAGATGGAGAGTTGAAGCTGGAAAAGATACACACTAGCCAAAATCTTGTAGATATGCTAACAAAATTTGTAACCAGGGAGAAACTGAGAATGTGCTCAGTTTCAATTGGTATTCAAGGATGACGATGAATATGAGGAACAGCCAAGTCCAAAGAGGATTCATTGTCCAAAAAATGAAGCAGCAGTGGAGTTGCTACAATCAGTCTCCAAGTGGTAGATTGTTGGGTGTGGAGCCTAATTATCTTGTTTACTTTGTATCACAGCATTGGACCCATGTACCTTAAAAGGGGCGGCAATGCCACCTGTAATTAATTGCTGCCGTGGGGGGTCCAAGGGGGGGGCAACAACGCTTTTCAAAGCCCCCCTTGGCAGGGGATTTTGGGGGCAGCGCCCCCGAAGCTAAAAACAGATGTAAAATTTCCTTGTAAAAGTATAGTAATTTCTAGTCAATCTGGGCTATTCATAGGCAGATGATATGACAATAGAAGTTATGTTTAGTTTAGTTTTTTTTTCCCTAGAAGGAAACCCCCCTATATATATGAGGGTATTATAGTGCGGATGTGTATTATGTGTGTATTCTTAGAGCGAGAAACAGATAGGGAGACTGTGAGAGAGAACAGAGGATATTATAGCAGATCTGTTGTAGGTTTTGTCTCTTCAATTTTTGCTGGATAATAGAAAGGAAGGACTGGCTGTTCGGGGTGGACGTAGCCAAACTGGGTGAACCACGTATATCTGTGTCACTCTGGTTTTATGTGTTTTGTGTGCTTGTATTTTTCACATATTTTATGTGTTGCATTGCTCCATAATATATAATTTTCTAACATTGATCACGCTTCACATTTTAAACATAGAATTTGTGTTTTTAGGGAGCTTTAAAATCCACCTATCATCCCACAGAAAAGAAAACTCGAGCATGGTAGAGACCTGATTCAGAGGGGGTTAGGCTTAGGCACAGTGCGTGCGGTATCAGTTGGGGCTACCTGACCCGTCTAATACTCGGTACTGTTAGCTGACTACCAAGAAGCCCAAGACTCGAACGCTCACATGGGATGGTGGTTCTTAGTGACCAAAACTAGGGCATCCTTTACCCTATAAGTGACGGTGCAGGCAAGCGCCAAACCCTCTACCCTTACCTTGGTTGATTCTCTTTAGCTGACTGGGGGTGTTGCTAGCTCTTTCAGGATGTTTTGCCAGCACTCGCAAGAAATCCTCTCAAGGCCTAGTTACTTTTGAGTGTGTGAGGATGTTTTAAGTCTTCTAGTATTTTGAGTATCATGCGCAAAAAAAAAAAACCATTTTTTTCTTGATTGATAACATAGATTAAGTTAAAGGAAAATTCATTTCATTTTCAATTTCTTTTATGTATGTGGCCTTAAATTTTTCGTGATCACAAACCCGATCCCCTCAAAAAAAATTTCCGAAACCTAACCAAGTCAACACTCAAACGATTGCAATGGAACCTCATTAGTCCAGGTGTCGTTTGGACCTCCCCCCATTTTTGGGAGGGGCTCCAGGTCTTTCGCTGTTTAGGTGTCAAAGACGGAACATTTCCATAGTGGTTGGTTCCTCCTTTATAGGATCAAGGTTAGTTGTGAACCCTAGTCAGTATCCCAATGCCACACTACACACCAATCCCCCCTCGCCCCCATGGACCAGAGGAGTGCATCCCATAGGGGAATCCAGCTAAATTCACAATAGGGTACGTCACAGACTAACCCTCTTTCTAACCAGAACTTCGTGTCTTCACACGTTTCCATGGTGTCAACCTCTCAGTAACCCTTCTTAGTGGCATTAAATCTACCAGATTTAACCAATCACACCAATGACCCCATCACACACAACCCCAATGTGCCTCCCATGCCCACTAAACTCCCTTCAGACATACCAAACTTTTAAGGCAACAAAGTGGAAGACCAAGGAGATCATATAATGACCTTTCACCTATGATGCCCATTGAATAGCATCATTTATGATACTATTCGGTTGAGGCTGTTTCAACACACTCTTACGGGAGTGGTTGTGAAGTGGTACTTAGAGAAACCCCCTGCTTCACACAGAACCTTTAGCGCCCTCTCTACTATGTTCCTCACGTACTTTCAGTTACCCATTCACCACGATTCAGGAATGGATTTACTGACTCATTTCAAACAATCCCCCTCTACCCATATTTTAGAACATATCCACGAGTGGAGATGGCATCATAGCTTATTCAAAGCTCAACTCAACGACCGATTCCTTTAGATTTATTCTTGAAAACTCTGATGGCAGAGATTTCAAAGGTTTTGGTGCAACGTAACCCCACATCTGAAGAGGACACAATCAGTAAAGTCCAACATCTTGAACTGATCTACACACAATCAGGATAGATATACAATATCATGCCCAATCCCTCGCGCCTGCAATCTTATCAAGAATCGCCTGGCGCGTCGAACTCTGCAGACAGACTTATTGGGTCAATGACCCAAGGGTACCTAGGTATGAGCAGTCAAAATCCTGATTACACACATGGGTCTACCCATAACATGTCTCAACCCGGATTTCAAAGTCATCATATGCAACAACAAAATTTTACTAATAGGGCGCTCGTGTATCACCAAGGAGGACCTTATCCTCCAGCTGAGGGGACCCAATACGCAAGAAGAAAAACTGACGGAAGAACTCCCCCACAACGACTAGTTGCAAACTTGGGACAGCAATATGCTCAGTCCCAAGCACACAACCCACCTATGCAAAAAAATGCATAGGTGAACTTTGTGCAGTCGTCCCAAAATCAACCACACCAGTATGATCAGGAGAACTACCCTCCTAACGTGGTTAAAAGAAAGATAAAAAACAAGCCCAAAGGGAACCCTGGACAGGGGGACAGCAACCAACAGTGCCCACCGTGATCCCAGGCTGTAGGTAACTCAAACCGGAATCAGAACCAGGAGCCAAGCAATGCCCAAAAACAAGGCAAAAGGCCACCTCTATGAACAAACCATTATTGTTCAATATGTGGTGAGTACGGGCACTATACTCACCACTATCCCAAAATCCCTGAACTTAAAAAGCTTCAGAGTAACCAAGGACAAGGAGGATCTTCCCAGACAACTGCAGTTATGCAAGAACCCTTCCCCCATCAAGGAACGGTTAGCACTCAGCAACAAAACCCCGATGATTCCGGAAAAAAAAACCATGAAATTTACATGCCTAGGGAAGAAATGTTTTTCCAAACTCAGAATCACAGCTACGACACCCCACCAGACACCAGTACATCAGGGGCTAGTACGAGCATGCCGAATGCACCTTTAACTATTCCAAACATTCCTTTGGAACCATTGCCAAAAATGGTAAAAGGGCCTAATAGGTGAGCAGGTAACTACTCCAAAGCAGCCCACAATTATAGCATCGTAGACGATTTAGCTCAGTCACCTGCTGCTATGTCTGCTTTGGAGGTTCTGCAGTCGTGCCCAAAGCAATAGAAAGCCATACTTTCCACATTAGGCGACGTCGACCATGCCGACACACGCATGATGGATTTTGACTTAGACAAAGCCACCCCTAGGCTTCCCTCCATGGTCGCCTTCTAGATACCAGTATCGATACATAATATCACTATTCATCGATGTTTCATTGACAAGGGTGCATCTACATGCATCACGTCAAAGAATGTATGGAAGAAGTTAGGAGCCCCTAAACTCAAACCTTCCATCATCACACTCATAGCATATGACGGTCATCCCTCGACTCCCGTCGGTCTCTTCCAAAATGTACCAATCTTCTTAGCCAACAAGACGGTCCAAATAGACATCGAAGTCTTGGACGCTCACTTAGATTACAATATACTCCTTGGGAGGAGTTACATGTACACCATGTCTGCCATAACATCCTCCTTTTTCCGCATCATGATGTTCCCCCACGAGGATTGAATCATCACAGTAGACCAGCCGACACACACTGAAAAGCGTCCCTTGACTAACATAGATATGGTTCTACCCTATGTAGATACAGTCATAAATGGTCTTTTACGGTATCAAGAATATGGCCTCGGCCAATTCAAACCGTCCTCCGTCCTAGGGTCATTCCTAGGAGATCCTCCTATTATCCCTGACGTATCGCCCAATGCCACAGGGGCCTTGGTATGCATGATGTCCACATCAAGCATTCAGGTTAGTCAAGACATGGAATCAAACAGTAATGACACCGAGGCATCAGATGCTGCAGCCTCCCTAGTCTATGTCGCCTCCCAAACTCCTTTCCTCTACCCACCTCCTGGCTTCACCTCCCAGCAGGTCTTGACAACACTGGTATTACCCAATATATCATTGGCATTCCCAGTGTGGTATCTCATTACCCCTCTAGGAACGCTAGCTATCAACCTTACTAGGTTTTGGTTAAAGCCCCCCGGTCCCGAGGAGCCCCAACCTACCCAAGTAGCAATCGAAACCACCCCCACAAGGGAAGTTCCCACTGCAAAACTAGTGCTAAGAAAGGAAAGAAAGTGGTGAACCCCACCATGTAGAGGGAGTCATTAGCTTCCGCTATATGTGATGTCAAAGGACACCCTACTCACATATGCTAGGAGTTAGATGAATTAAAACCACTCCTCGGCTGCGAGGCAAACACCTCAAAATGACATTCCCATAAAAAGGAACTTGCCACCAAAAGTATAGGCAAACCACTGCATACCAATCACGCATGCGCCCTCTGTGACACCTATGGGAATCACACTCACCATTCTCTAAAGATACCATGGTATAGGGATGCCTTACACATGATCGAGAAATCCTATCAAGAGGATCCCATCACCCAGTCTATCAGTGACGAGCCGCGTACCATCCTATACTTACAAGAAGAGAACCGATATGTAGAGTGCCCCCCAGTAATGCCCACTATACATTTTATGCTATGCGATGAACGTGGCCACTACCTCGAAGAGTGTGCCGCATTGGAACTCATTCACAAATGGTATCCAATTAAAATAGTTTATTACGTGGGGCTACGGGCAACCCAATTCACATGCCCGTTATGCACCGACAATCACCTATTGGAGGATTGTCACTACATACCTCACTTCTGGCTATCCCTTGCTAGCCTCCGCTCAACAATAGTTCGCCTTTCTAAAGAAGATGATATGGATGCGAAATCCATCAGCAGCTCCATGACCCAAGCAGAGGAGATGAGTGGGTCTATCATGTTCTTGTCAGCCGAAGAATGACCTAGCAGTGAACCCATAGTCACCCTTAAAGGCACTTCATGAAACCCACCCGCATGCACATTATGCAAGAATACGGATCATATAGTATTCCACTGCCCTAACTTAGTAGCATTGCGATGATGGTACCCTTCCTGGCCTCAGACCACACACATTACAAATCCCATATCATGAATATTTTTCCTGATATTTCAGGGTAATCATTATGACTGGCGTTGTACTTATGTCTCATGACTCCGTCCCACTATCAACATGATTAATGCCATAGAGAATATGACAAGCGATCTCCAAGAATGACATAAAAGATATATCGTCGACCCAACGAGCCCGACACCGGGGTGGTGTGTCAAGCCTGCTAAGACCACACACCAACCATGTATGCCCCAAGCCAAGCCTAGGATAACATGCAGATTATGTAATCTAAATGATCACCGAATCAAACAATGTAGAGAAATCAAACCCCTTGCAAATAGTCTCTGCATAATCTCGCCTCTTCCTAAAAAAATTATCTCTAATCAAGAGAATATCACATGCAATTACAGCCGAATTTGCGCACATTTTCATCATACATTTAAGTGCACACACCTCCCCAAGATCAGAGAAGCTAAAGTGGCATTTAGTCAATGACCCCCCAAAAAGGGAGGCAAGTTTCAACCTACGACGCAAAAATGGAAACAGAAGATGACCTAGTCTGCAACCAACCCTTTCCAAGCGTCCACATCCGGAACATCGAATAGTGTAGAATCTCACACTATCTACTCTGTCAGCACTGTGATACCCTACACCATTTGCACCAATCATAATCACACGCTAGAGGAATGCCCGCTACTACAAGAATTCAGGCACCTCTGTAATAAAAACAACTTCCATCTACTGGGAATTGACTATCCTAGTGGGAAATCCAACCATTGGCACACATAGGACTCCATTACCAAGATCCTTCCCCCGCCGCATGCCAATGACACGATTCATCACATACGACTTGTGTCATCGCATGCCCAAAATAGGATTTCAACCACCTCCTCGTCATAGGAATTCTGCTTTGTTCTTGTGACAAAAGACCAAGGCACCTTACACCCTTCCATAGAATGCGAGATCCCAAACTTGCATACCGCCATAAAACTCCTTGATGACACCCAACCTCTATAACAATGCCTAGTATAGCTAGAGCTAGTTGACAAAAATAGCCAACAATCACTGCAACATAATGAGGCCCATAAGAAAAGGGTAAAAACATCATTCGACCGCCACATCACCCCTCGCTCATTTACTGAGGGAGAACTAGTCCTTCGCTATGATGTCGCAAAAGAAGCCTTAGGGCCAAGAAAGTTCTAAACCTGTGGAAAGGGCCCTATATCATCAAACATTTTCTCTGGCAGGGGGCATAGATCTTGATGGAACCAGATGGGACCTACCTCACTAACCCTGTCAACGACCTTTACCTCAATAAATTCTACCCATAAGGGCCCTTGTAGCCCTTATCCCCTATAGACAGAGTACACAAAAATCCAATACCAAAACATTTTTGACCCAAAATACCTAAACACACCCAAAATATCACCATGGATCACCAGTTTGAAACCTATTTTGGATTTGCTGATGGAGCATCGCGATGGTCTCAAAACTTAGCTGCAGCCGCCTGGGTCATCTACTACCCTGAACGATCACCACTGTGTTCAAATGGCGTATGCATCAGATCAACAACCAACAATCAAGAAAAATATGAGGCCGTTATCGGACTTATGTACGAGGCCCTCCACCAGCGCATCCGCCAAATGCATGTCTACCTAGATTCCCAGCTAGTAGTCTCACAGTTAAACCAAACATTTGAAACTAGAGACAGAAATCTATTTAGAAAATATTTTTGTGCCAGAATATTAAGTAGACAGTTTGGTTATATTACATTCTCACATGTATCAAGGAATCATAACCAAACATCTGATCGCATAGCTAACAATATCCTAGACTTGAATGCATCACGAATAAACCATCATACATAAAAAACCAAAAGCATTTATATCCATTAGCATATCACAAAATGCATAAACCTAAATCGACACCACACCATGTAGAGCCGCAAAAAGATCTCTCATATAAATATCAAAAATATGTGTATCAGAGTACAAACATAATATCACTGGCCCATTAGCCAGCCCAAAAATACAAAGGTCATCAAAAATAAGGGTATAATCCTTATAACGGGTGCTTTCCCTGTGTACAAGTTTACTCTAGGCGGGTGCCCCCTCAAGAGGGGCACTTGGACCCACCACTGCTCCTGGTACGACCACTGGAGCTGTTGTCACCAGTGCGATAGCTACCTGTCGGAGAGTGGACTAGTAATCCCTCTCACAGGCCATCACTATCTCTAACCATGCCCCCTTGAGGTCATTCATAAAACCCCGAGCAGGCATCCCGTGGGTCAAACGATCCAATCGACTTTGGAAGTCCTCTAGAGCTTCCACCTGAGCCGTGAGTACTACGATGCACGACTCAGTCGCATTCGCTTGAGTTCTCTCATCTACCACCTCAGCTGCAACCGATCTGCTTCCCTCACCAAAAGGGCTAGCACCATCCCCTCCAGGTCCATCGGCACCCTCTCTCGGTCCACCTATGGCACCTCCTCCCTGACCACCTGACGGTCATGGAAGAGGATCATGACCCACCAGTCGGGCCTCTGGGCGTCCCACCTCACCAAAATCTACACGAGTAACCAAAATAATGTCAGTGTCAACCAAAAACACTCAAGGACACAAAAAAATTGAGTAAAGACAAAAATGTAGCACATACCTGCGGGACCCCAAACATAACCAAAAGGGAGAACAATATCTGGATCACCCTGAAAGTCCATCCCCACGTACAGGTATGACAAAAACATCTATGGATTGGCCTCAAACTAGGCCTCCATTGTTTCATTCCAATAACGACCCACCCTGCCACCACCACTGTGTGGCATCACCAGAGCCCACCTCCTCATGTGTGGCTCCCTCGGCCCCTCGATAGGCACAGCCACCACGGGCCTCAGTAGCATGACCCTCTCATACATAATGCTGCACAAAATTCTAGTGTTAGTATATGCAAATGATTTGGATCCACGCTTGACCCTATTCAGTTACGACACCATACCATCAAAGCAGAAGCGGGAAAAGTTGAAAAAATGCCCGTTCCTCAAGCGACATAAAACTCCCAACTGTGGGCCCGATGCCCGATGTGGCACAAACGACCCTGCCAGTCGCACAATAATGGCTAGAGCACACCACTCAACCACATCTGTCACTAAGGCAATATTGATGCACCCCTCAGTAAGAGGTTCACCACCGCAATGCCTCCTCCAGAACTTGTCCATGTTCACTCGTCCAGCAGGAAGTGGATACCTCAGTGCCTCGCCTTGAGGTAGTAATATAGTCACAAAGTATATATCCGTCTTTGGATGGATAATCAAGTTGGTACCCCTCAGGAAAAACATGTTGCGCCTCCTGCACCAATGTTGTATGATATAACATAACAATCGGTCATGTGACCATAGAAACTCGTTTTCAGCAAATTTCAGAAGGCCCCATGTGGCCAACTCACGGTGCACCCTAGCATTAGCAGCCAGAGCAGTCCGGATCTCGGGCCAATCTCGTTCTCTCCACACCAACTTGCCAAGAAACAGGCAACCATCAGCAAAAAGGAGAAAAATCATAAAGGACAGCAAAAAACCCAAGTTTTTTCAAAAACATTTCCCTTATGCACCTGTTTCATTCACGGGCGCTCCCTTGCATGCCTGTTTCATTCACAGGCATGCCCTTGCACGTAAAAAGGAAGAACAACGTGCCTTAGCATGCTTGTACCTTAGAAATAAGCGCAAGGGGGGTGCCTCTTTGCCTAGATCACCCATGCAATCTAGGGAAAAAATCCCCTTAGAGGCCATACAAACCTAATTTGTTCGGCCCCCAGCGTCACCAAACTGAAAAAATTGAAATGCAGGATGTCATGGAAGTTACCTCGACATCATATCGCAAATCCCCGATACACAGGCTAACCACAATGGAAAGAAAGGCTCTGCTATCATCTCTAATCTCCCAAAACTCAGCAAGTACAAATGAATAGGATTAGGGCCATAGACCCATATTTATCGCCCGTTTCCAAATCTTCAGAGGTCCATAATAGGAGATCAGAAGGTTCGTTCTGCAAACCGTAAGTTGCACCATCATCAATATACCATGATGAATGAAAGCAATGCCTTGCATTCGCTTTCCAAAGAAATATTTTTTCAAGCGCCGGAAGGTATGCACCCTCCCATCTTCCTTTCCAAATTTCATGTTTTTTAATAATATTGGATGAAAATAAGATGCATTCACTTGAGGTAGTTGTTTTTGCAGGAAGAACCCGCAAACCATTCATAGCACCATCCACTGAAAGTTCCGAAACAAGTATCATTCTACCCTCAGCATGATAGAGTCCCAGAAAACTGTGCATATCCTAACATCATTTCTCCATTAGAAATAAACCATGGGGTCCTCATAGCCGACCACATTTATCATCACCCCACCTTGCATATGATAAACGTCCACGATGGTCGGTAGAGCCTCCCCTCCATGGCAATCGTCATCCAAAATAGACCATACATCACCCCACAAGTGACGCCATGGCCATACCATTTTAGTCCGGGAAGCACCTCATTCCCATCCACATATCATGCATAAGGTCAAGTTCACCATTTAAACTCAACCCCCTTCCCAGACGATCAGGTTGTACAAGAAGAATTAAAGCGCACCTTCGCACACTGCATTTGGCCCACCATACCTCCATCAACATAAAACCATCTGCGACATCTTCCACTTCATCAACCCCGCACATGACACCAACCAATGGGACCACTACCCCTAGCAAAACACTGTCCTCACACCTTTAGTGAGCGACCCTCTTTCATGTTTTGGGGTACCCGTCTCTATGTTTTGTACAAACCAAAACCCATTATTTTATTCTTTTGGTAAGTATACAAAGACCGAAAATGATTCCCTTTGCCACTTCGCCCTCATATTTCACCTTTCCTCCCATGGAAGTAGTCCCCTATCTCCCTTGGTCAAAGTATTTCACCCCTCATGCATGCACCATTCGGCCAATCATAGCCGGTTCATACCCGCCCCAGAAGTCCTACCGACTCCAAGGATTTTTCCCTTCAGAAATACCTATGACTGCCGCCAAGATGTTCAAGTATACTTCGACCTCGGGCCACTGAATCCCCATCACCAATTTTCAGCTACTGCTCACCAACATGCCTATGTTAAACCCATTATGGTTTGGTTCAGGCTTCCTTTCTGTCGACATCAACACCTCTTTCCAAAAAGGAAGTGGAACCTTGGATGACCCCTCCCCATGCAAAGGGGTATCCTCGGATGGCACTATGGGAGACATCATTGTCCATAGATTTCATCGATTCTATTGACATTCAACTACAGCGAAATCTCTCATGTCACGATGGTATGATACCTTACAACCATTCCACTTTGATCCAAATTCTTTGAAAACCCATGTCCTTATAAGTGTCTCTGACAAAAATGCTTACATGGGAAGGACCCAACTATTACATATGCATACATTATGCAATGATATGCCATACTAAGATTACACATATGGGTTACCGCATTCCACCTATCGTCAAAGAAAAAAGGCCCCTGAGGGCATCAGCAGTCATCCTCAACAACCACCAGCATCACTACCACAGTAGTGACACAGACAACACATGTATCTGTCAATTTTCTTTAACTAGCCATAGCATCACGAGCATGGGACATGCTCGCCTCATTCAAATTTTCTAAATATGTTGTATATTTTGTTTGCTTGTAGGGGGTCCCTTAGGCCATGGTTATCTCAGAAACGGTGCAAGGTGTTGTCTATTCTACAGGCAGGCCTCACTCTCTCTCTCTCTCTCTCTCTCTACGTACGATACAAAAAAGAAACTGTAATGTATTTCAGCTATACAATTCTTCCTAGACCTCACACATTAGGGGGCAACTGTTAACATTGGAAAATCGTACAGCGGAAGACAACATCAATTAATGTTGAGCCTAAGGATTTACAAGACTGGGATACATTATGGAATCAAGAAGTATTTAAAATCTCCAAGGTTTTGAGAAAATAAGATCTAAACTAGTCATGAAAGCTCAAATGCGCGCTTTTCCCTTCGATAAGAGTGCCTTCTGCGCACACTGGAGCCCGATAAGCACGCATTCTTGGAAGTGGAAAAAGTCACTTTCCAGGACCACAAGCAAGAAAAGGACAATTTCTCCTTATGTGAAAGCCGCCTAAGGACAGCACTAGCGCCTCCTTAGACATTATGTGAACACACAAAATCATATTTTAGCACACAATGGAGTCACACCTCTCCCTTGGGTCACCATCCATCACGTACCAAGGGAGGGAAGTATTATTTGAAGCTCACTTATATAAACCCACCAAGAGATGAAAAAATTGTGGTAACAAGGTTATGCTAGCCAAATTTTCCCAAGCAACACCAACATTGTGTGTGACCCAAGGAGCTGAAGCTAAAGAGGACTCGATGGTTGGCCACCCAACATCTTAGTCCACCACAACAGAGAGAGAGAGTTAGACTGCGTCAGAAGGCAGAACTTGAAAGATAAACATCCTTGCATCGGGACCTAGATCCATTTCCTAGGGGCCCTTTGGCAAGTGGGTAAGATTTTATTTTATTCCAAGAATTCACTAAGAAGAAGCCATCGAGCCATCGTTTGCATTATTACTTTTTGGAACTCTCTATATAGCTTTTTTTTTGTTTTTATTTTTATTTTTTTAACAGAGCATACTTCAGCATATTATTTCATATAAGTTTTATGCTTTTGATCTCCCCCCACATATTTCCTGTTACCAATAGTTTAGAGAGTAGACAACACTCTCTAAGCTCGTGAAATTTCGTACACCCATGTGTCGAATCCACCACAACACCATAGGAAATATATTTTTCTGGTTTTCCATTCTTAGCTGAATAGGTGACCAATTTAGCTTTGACTTACCCATGAATTCCCATGTCTACTTCATCAAGACATTAGCATCAAATCCAAAATCCAAAATAACTTGATCCATACCATACTCTCGTACCTGTACACTGAGCCTAATCTCTCTTCCAGCTCTCTTCTGTCTCTGAAAACTATGGAATACACACATCTCACTTCATGTTTATTCTTTGTATGCATGAGAATATATCAATTCCCAAAGCCCTTCTACGACCTTTTGATTTCTTGAAAATTTCATACAAGTTTGTAGAAAATACCTTAAAATACTTACTTTATTTTCCAACTCCTGGTCTTGTGTGAGAACTCAATCTTGTGGTTGATCTTGGTTTTGTGTCGAATCTGATGACACATCGCAGATACTTATTTGATCGGGCTTTGGTTGTGCAGTAGAGGTCGAAGCTCCAACATCCATAAAGCTATTCTTTGCTTCCATAAATGCTTCTTTTTATTTTTGAATATACAAAATAGGAGCTTTCTCAACAGTTGTTCTAACCCATGAACTTTCATATTCATTATTTTCCTCCACCTTATCACCACTGGTCACAGCTCCACCAGTAGTGATAATACTAACTCGAGGTTCGTCAATCCTCTTTTTAACATTCATCATTTGAATATTCTATGTCGGTTGATGATTCTTTTTCCTTGCATCCTCTCCATAAGTACAAGACATTCTTCAATTAAATTGTCAAAGGATTTACAATACTTACATGTCGTTGTGGGGTTCTTGCTGTCTCTTACAAAATGACCTGGTTGACTATAGTTATAGTAAATGATTTGTCAACGTCCTCGACCAACTCCACCACCTAGACCTCTTCCTTAGTAACCTCCTCGACCATCATAATGTCCATTTTCCTCATTTCCATTCTCTTCAACTTACATTTTATAAGTGTCAACATTATTCTCCATCATTAGGTCATAAGGCTGACAATTATTCTGATCAGGTCCTACTAATTTACAAAATTTGCAATATAGGTTCCTTGGTGTCTATAGATATTTTGTAACAAGTAGCAGTCTTTTGAATGATTTTGGCCTCTATACTTACATATTTCACACCATTGGTTAGATCCTGCATTCAAGGGATTAGGTGCTCCACCAGCCATATAATCCCTGAAGATAGGACATTGGTCTTTATAATGGCCCTATGATCTTCACTTCATACACCACACTTCTTATCTAACTTGCTTGCTTTTATTGATGTCTTTTATATTTAGAGTTAGGTTCACCAGCTGGTTATGAATAACTTACATACCTACATTAGTATCTCGTATAAGTGAAGCTTCCAACTTCATTGCAACCTCTAGAGCTTTAGCTTGACTTCCTATCTTCTATTGCATCAATGGAAATCTTATATGTGGTAGTAGTGTAGATATAAACCATTATTTATGTTGTTGTAGAGCTACGTCGAAGCTTAACTAATCGAACAACAGCTTGAATCTCTAATCTAATTCCCAAACAGGCTCATTAGGTTTTTGTTTTATTTCTTTCAACTTGGTGATGCACTGCAAAAGAGACTTTGAATTCTTAAACTCTCCTACCAGTGTTGTTTTACTCTCTGTAAATGTTTTGTTCTGAATATTTGAATACTTCATGTACCATATCAATGCTCTATCGTGCAACATCGTAAGAATTTGTGCCTTATTTATATTCTAATCATTGACCTTCTTCATTTTCCATACAGCTTCTCATAAAAAAAAAATTGTTCTGGATCCTCCAATCTAGTTCCTCTAAAAACATGTAGCTTAATATCATCAACCATATCTCTTCTTTGAGGGGGAGGGGCGGCAGGAGGGGTACGGGGAGCAAGAAAACAAAAAACACTATGGCTATTCATGCTTTATTCTGCGAACCCTCAGGCTGGAAAGGAGAATACTGCGAAGTTACCTGGGGGTTATCAGGGTGGATTTCTTCTCTTTTCCTTTCATATTCACTCAAAAGAGGACTATAATCAATCACTAAAAAGGTATTTGGATATTTTCCATGAGATATATTTATGGTACCTACTCTATATATTTTTACACTTTGTGTGACACCAATATATTGCTCATATTTACTTTCTCTTCTTCCAAACATAATTAAAATAGCAATTATATTCCATCCGTAAAACACCCTTTTCCCATAGAAGCATCCTAATCCAAATTTTTAGACATTTCAAATACTCACCTGATGTTCCTTTGAAGAATATTCATTCCTCTTTACTTTAGGACACAATCGATTCTACTATGAACTCGGTAATGAATCCTCCCAAGATGTTATCAATCCAAAAATCAACAACCCTTGAAATCCTATTGTTAGGGCTCTTGAGTTGTTGTATCATTTCAAGAGTCCACACTGTAGGTTCTCCACCATTAAAACAATCCTTTCATTCAGTAAACCTTGATATCCACTCGTACAACTCAACATGAAAAGAAGAGAATAAAATCTCGTATTGATCTATAAAAAATTACTTCTATAACCACACTTCAGATGTTAGATAAGGGTTTCTATTTTATTGATCCGAAAATTATTTCTCTTTCATTTCTATCCAATCTTGGATCTCCTTCTTCGACATGCACCACATCCACATATCCCTCAAACAGATCCTGGTCCCAGCAAAGGAACCATTTTTTGGCTTGATTTGGACTCACCCAAGCTCGGATTATATTGCGTATAAACAAAACCCTTAATCACTGGCCATTTTGACAATGACCTGCAAGAATATCACAATCTCACCCGAAGTGACTATGGGTGGATGTAGAACCACATTTCTGCAACCTTTAGGGACTAGGAGATGTGGTATTTTTATGTTATCTTATGCTTACAACTTCCAAATATCTTCACCACATTCAATCAATCACAAAAACATGCCATTTAGACCAATAAATCATTACTGTATTGAATTAAAATGAAATTGTAATATTGCTATTATATAAAAGATAATATGAAAATACATGCATCAATCATACAAGAACACCATAATATTATATAGGATGCCATCCATGAAATTGTTTCTTTATTATGATAAATATTTAAATACAACCGGTCTCAACCAATGCACTAAGTTGTGGGATGTATGCACACTAAGTTGAAAACTCTTCCCAGACCTATGTGCACTCAACTACAGAGCCTACCCTTTGCTACAAACTACATATTATAACAATTCACCCATAGACATCTATGCCTTCTCCTTTAAACATAGCATTTCAAGATTTTATATACTATTATATCGTAGGGTTACATGATTACAATACCATGGTCCAAATTTCATGGGCTCCTCAAGACACACAAATATGGCCCAAAGGCCTTTACAAAATTGTGTGCTTTACTAAAAGGAGGGGATTTGACCTGCTTTGAAGCCCCTATGATACTTCATGGTATATTTAAAGTTCTCCACTATGCAGTCAACATCACGTTTCATCCCAAAAAATGTGGAGTCCTCGCAAAAATATAGGCCAGTTGGGTTGTGCCCAAAAAGGGGAATGAATAAAAATAAAAATAAAAATAAAATCCCCAATGAGGCGCACTAGGTGAAATGTCGCCAATCTTCAAATTTTATTTAATTTGTTGAAGTTTGAGATAAATGTTTGATGTGACACTTTTTCATTTTTTATAAAAAAATTTCACTTTCGGATGGTTGATATCGTCCTCGCCTAGAGCAATGGTGGGGAGCGATGTTCTGACCCCCCCCCCCCCCGCAAGCCACCTTCCAATGTCATTTTCACCCATTTTCTCCCACCCAGCTTTGCCACACCACCTGTAACTAATCACATCGTCCACTTCACTCTTCATCCACATTACTTGACCATTTTCTTTCAAATCTCATGCAAACAGACATATAAACATTGGCCATTAAAATTTTCCCTACCAACGTATGAATTTTAATAAATACTATGCTCCAAAATAGTAACAATTTCATTAATTCCGCTCAATTCCCATTTTAAAATGACATTTCAAGCTTGTATTATCCCTTTTTCTAGTTGTTTAGTTTACGCACGTTCAGAAAAAATATTATTCAAGTTCGCCAGTGCTCTCTGAAGAGCTTTCTCCTTCTACAAATGATCAAATAATGACTCGGTAACCCAATTTTCTTCATGTTTTATTTCAAAATAAAATATATCTTCACACAAAGGAAATGGAAATAAGGATTATGAGAATCCCATATAACCTTTTGTGCCTGATTTAGATAAGTCCCCTCTGGTTGACACCCAGTATAATATAGAATAAACTCACTATGAGTTTGATCTATATGAGCTTTGAAATTAGGTAAATTAGAAGTTCTTGGACAACAATGATGATCTAAGCATATCAGAATCGGTTTTTCCTCAGTTTATCTTTCCCCAGACTCATATTTTTCTAGACTTCATTACTTAGTGTCATCTTAGGTATCTCCCCATCTAGAAAGTAGTAATTTCTCATAACAATTAAGTCTATTTCTCAGTTACCCCAAAAGTTGTATGTAAAATCCTTCAAATAAATCTCCAAGCTTATTTACACCCATTTTCAAATGATGTGCTCATGGAAATATACCAAAAAATTGTCTTCTCCCAACGAGCCCATTTTTTTAATGTCTTTTGCCTGAGAATTTTGAATTTCCTAGAGCTTATCCCCCATATTGTGCTGCAATTTTCCTTGAGATGTCAAGGAAAGTTATTTCCATGGTGACTTTCCTATTAGGCTATCATTCATAACAATGGGTTTATGAGGTAGTGTTAGGGTTTTTTTTATTACTTTAGTTGGTCAAAATCCTTAATTTCTTTTCAATTATAGTTAGTACTTATCAGATATTATTCATGATAATTTTTTGAAGTTTAAAGCTGAAGGAGCATTCAAACATCAATCATTCCTAGTGTATTTAATGTTAGTCTATGAAGGAGATAGGTTCAAGTACCAGCTACAAAGAATGAACGAATAGGGAAGTCAATTATCAGTAATCTTCTTGACTTCTCTAGTCAAAAGGAATTCAAAATATTTTTCATTCACTGATTTTGTGGATCGGTTTTTACACACATCGTTGTGTCTTCCTAGCAATGATGTTATACCAAGAAATTCACCAGAAATTAGGAATTTTTTGCATGTTAAAGAACAAGATAAAGTGGGAGACTGGTATATTTACCAAACTTATACATATATTTGAGTCTATGGGTGTGATCTTCCTCTCTACATATTTCTAGTGTTTGTTCCAGTGAGAATATTTTCTGTTGAATACATTGGAAAAAATTTGAATATGGATGAATTACATTTTGTGTCAAGAAAAAAGAATGCACAGGTCAAATTTAAAGCACAAGTTGGGCCTTACATTCTAAACAGTGGATAATAAAAAAAGGAAATAGAGGAAATACTAAAGCAGATGAAGTTTAAGCTAAGTTTCACATGGTCTTATTATCCATTTGGAATAATTTCAAAAAAAACGGTTGAGCAGAAAACCACTCCATATGCACATTCACCTAGACCAAAGATAGAGCAATATTCTGAACAAGAGCAGTGGACAGAGAATACACTATAGGAGGTTGAAGAAGGGATTTTTAGCTAGACTTCTGTGCAAACTCCTATTCCAAAGGACAAGGAAACAAAAATAATAAGGGAAAGCATGTCTCCCACAGATTCAAATCCTCAATATTTTTTTGTTTTCAAGAGAAGAAAGAAGACAGATCCTAAGGACAAAACTATTATTGACATTAAATATGATACACAAACCACCAATCAAGAAGAATCATCAGAAGAGAAGGAAACACGAGAGAAATAAACAGTTTCTATAATAGTTTTACCAGTCACCCCTTTCTTAAATCTTGAGGATTTAACACATTCACTTGTATCTTCTATAGCTCAGATGGGAAAACAATAGAAAATTTTTTCAAGATACAAGGAGATGAAGAAGAATAATGAAGCTTTGAAAGATATAACATATTTATAGCTTTGAAAACAAACTGTTACTATGAAACATAGGTTGTTGTCTACATTTGATAAAGAAAAGGGATAACTCTAGTTAGCTTTCCTATGATTTTGTTCTATTTTTGAAATATTTGTATTTTGATAGATATTATTTTGTAAATAATTTTATTTTGAACTCTGAATTGAGTGTTAAATACGCTCTATAAATATTTTGTAAAAGGAATTAGAAAGGGTTTGATAATGAAACAAAGAAGCCATTTTTTATTTTAAGATGTGAATTTTACTTGAAGTAATCAATTTAAGAAATAAAAAGGCAGATTTGTTGCACGGTTCTTATGTCAAAAAAATGGTGTTTTTTTCCTCATGTTAATTTTTCCTTATTTTTGAGTTTTTCACATGGATTTCTTCTACTAATTTTTGCAATAAGACATAGAGCTAAATTTATTTTTTGTACCCTACTCTGGCTTGTTTAAAACAATCTAAATGTTTTCTTTCGAGATTAAATATAAAATTAATTTAAGTATGATTTATATTTGATTGATCATTTTTACTTCATCTCACCCATAACATAAAATATCTTAAGATCTAGGTGTTTTCCGACCTAGGGCCTGTTTCAGCTACTCTATTATTTTGTCATTGATTATTGAGAATTTTAATGACTCCATTCCCAATGGACTTCTCCTTCATTTCACAACCAAAAATTTTAAAAAATATATCTTGAACTTTAATATCTAGCCTAAAACCTTGAAACAAGAAATTAAATCATTCAGAGACAGCCCTCTTTGAAGCTGGAAGGGCTACATCGAAAATTTAAAAGTGGTTTGTGGTTATCTTTGTAATTTTCCCCCTCAGCCTAGGAAAAATATAGAGTGTTAACATTATGTCAACCATACTGGGTAAAAAATTAAAAACTAAATATTTTTCGTGGTAAATATTGATATCAGAGCCTTAAAACTATTTTATGTGGATGACAATGATACAAAAATTATTAGGATGAAATTTTCACCCAAAAGTTGTATATATAATGAGGTGTAAATAATTTCTTTGAAGATATGGGTTCTAAAAAGGTCTAAACCATATCCCACCCAGTTCGTAATCCTCTAAAAGTTGTAAGTAATCCTGAAAGTTTGATTAGAAGAAAGAGCTTTGCATAGAGTCAAACAAGTAATAATCCTTTTCCAAAATCTAATTCACTTCCATAAAGACTTATAACAGTTGAGGATATTAAGTTTGATTTACCTTTTGAGCATATTCTTTTCATAACCAAATCATAAATATTTGTTCCTGAAACAGTTGTAGTTGAGACAAAATTGAGGCCATACATCTCAGTACAAAAGCCTATGATTTCAGAATATGATAAGGGAATCTTACATTAGTTTGAAAATATTTCATATTTCTTAGTTAAATTAAATGAAAATATTGAATAAGCATTCATAAACCAGCCTTGTATTGTTACTTCTCTAGCTCCATCATTCACCTTTCCTTTGATTCCTCCTTTTTCTGTTGCTCCTATTACATCAGTGGTTCATACTCCTACATAATCTCAACGTATCACAATGTCATCACCTTTGCTACCCCCACCATCAAGATCTACTGTAATTTCATTTTCCACACATTTTCCAATTATGGCATCTCGATATGCTCCTTTGGTTTTGCAACAACCACTCAATGCTATTTCATATAATTATGTGCAACGTATACCCTAATTTCATGGAATTGGGCCCATTTCAACCCAATAACACATTGATAAGATGAGTGATTTTAAATACCTAGAAGAGGTTTATGATGATGATGTTCAAGTAAGGTTGTTTGCACAAATTTTTCCAAGTGAAGTGAGAAAATGGTATAGGATATTTGTAGTAGGGAGTATTGCTAATTCACATCAATTTAATCAAGTTTTCCACTTCAGATTCTTGCAAAATATGAAGGTTTAAAAAGAGTCACGGGGGAATTTTTTTAAGCTTATTCAGATAGATTCAATAATCTTTACATTGATATTCTAGAAAAAATAAAACCTCCTCCTTGGCTGGATTTATTTTGAAATCCAGATGGTTTTGATGCAGATATGACTTATCAGTTGAGAGAAATAAATAGAACTACATTAGAGGAGATGCAAAGAAATGTTGTTAGTGTAGAGGCCAATCTGTTGGCTAAGAAAGCTAAGTTAAGAACTGAGAAATGAGTTACTATTAAAGGAGACCCTCCTTCGTCATTAGATGTAAAATTTAACATTTTAGTTTAAACTATGGAGAGGATGATGGAGTGGATGCCCTTGACATATAAGACTTCACCAAGAAAACCATACAGAGGTCCACATATCAAAAATCCAAATTTTAGAAGGAAACAATCCCAAATCAAGCAAAGAGATCCCAGAAACCTATTAGATCAACAACAAATTAGGCCACCTTTTTAGGAAAAATATGCAGAAGAAGAACACGACACAGTATAAGAACATGAAGAAAATAAGATGAATGTTTTTCGTGATGGGGAAAAAATGATATTTTCTTAACAAAAGAGGAGAAGGACTTGTCTTTGTTATCTCAACCTGAATTCATTCATGTAGAATATGAAGATTATAAAAAGTGCTTTAAAAATTCCATTACGGAAGTGCATAAAAAATACAATATCATAAATAGAAAAACTACAACAAAACCTCCTAAGAAGATCCAAATGAATACTCCTTCTACAAGTCAAGCAAAGGTTGATCTCCCTGCAAACCAACTTCTGATGTCATTTCCACCCATTTTCTCTCACTCCATCCCCACCATGCCACTCATCACACATCACATCGTCCACACCACTCTTCTTCCACTTCACCTGACTGTTATCTTTCAAATCTCCTGCCAAGATTCATATAAACGTTGGCCATTAAAATTTTCCCTGCCAACGTATGAGTTTTAATAAATGTTACGCTCCAAAACAGTAACAATTTTGTTAATTCCCTTCTATTCCCATTTTAAAATCTCGTTTCAATCTTGTATTATCTCTATTGCTATTTGTTTCATTTATGTAGGTTGATACCAAAGAATTTTCATGTTTTCTAGCACTCGCTGCAGAGCTTTCTCCTTCTGCAACTGATTAAAACATGATCTGGCAACCCATTTATCTTCAAGTTTTCTTTCAAATTCAAAGATGCCTTCACACGAATGAGAGGGAAATAAGGATGATGAAAATCAGATGTCATCTACTATGCCTGATTTAGATAGGTCCCTAATAGATGACAGCTAGTACAAGATAACATAAACTCAATGCGAGTTTGAACTATATGAGCTTCAAAATTGGAAAAATTATAAGTTATTGGACAACAGTGATGATATAAGTATATGGGAATCATGTTTTCCTCAGTTTATCTTTCCCTAAACTCATATTTTTATAGCGTACATCATTTGGTGTCATCTTAGGTATCTCCCCAGCTAGAAATTAGTAACTTCTCATAACAATGAAGTCATGTTCTTAGTTACACTAGAAGTTATATGTCAAATACTTCAAATAAATCCCTATTGCAGCTTCCTTACACCAATTTTCAATTGATGTTCTCATGGAAATATACCAAAACTTACCTTCTACCAAAAATCCCATATTTTTGAATGTTTTTTTCTTGAGAAATCTGAAATGCCTAGAATTGATCCCCCATAGCCTGCTACAATTTTCCCTAAGATTTCAAGGAAATTTATTTCCATGATGAATTCCCTATTAGGTTATCATTCAAACTAGTGGGTACATGAGGTAGTGTTAGGGTATTTTTTAGTATTTTTAGTAGGTCAAAATCCTTCAATTCTTTTCAATTATTGTCAGTACTTATCAGATATTATTCATGAGCAATTTCTAAAGTTTAAAGTTGGAGCATTCAAACATCATCTAGACCTAGTGTATTAAATGTTATTCTATAAAGAATACAAGTTCAAGTTCTACCTACAAAGGATCGATAAACATGGAATTCAATTATCAATAATCCATTGGTCTTCTTTAGTCATAAAGAATTTAAAATATTTTTCATTCACTGATTTTATGGATCAGTTTTTACACACATCTTTATGTCTTCTTAGCAGCGATGTTATACCAATAATTTCACCAAAAATCAGGAATTTTTTTCATCTTACAGAACAAGCTAAAGTGGGAGACTGGTATCTTTACCAGAATTATATAGATATTCGAGTCTATGGCTGTGAGCTTCCTCCCTACAGATTACCAGTGTTTTTGGCTGTGATAATTTTTTCTATTGAATACATTAGACAAATGTTGAATATGGATGACTTACATTTTGTGTCATAAAAAATAAGCCCCAGTTCAAATTGAAAGCATAGTTTGGGCCTTACATTGTAAACAACATAGCAACAACAAAGGAAATAGAAGAAATACTAAGTAAAATGAAGTTTAAGCTAAGTTTCAGATGGTCTTATGATCCATTTGGAATAATTTTGAAAAATAGAGTTGAGAAAAAAAACCACTCCATATGCACATACACCTAGATTAGAGATATAGCAGTGTTGTAGTGTATTTTTCACATGGGTGAACAAAATACACTATGATTAATATGGAGGTTGCTTTCCTACAAGCAAGTCACAGGTCAAAGTGGTTTGTCAAATGTTAGTGGAACAAGTTCAACATGTGATAAGCTAAGTTAAATGGAAACATAGCATGCTACATAAACAAAGAAACAAAAACAAACAAAACATGAACAAGAAACATGCTCAATAGAGAAAACACACGAATAACTCAACAATGGAGATCTCTATCCCTTTATTAGGTGTTGGTGGTAGTAGAAGATAGAATGTTAAATCTCTTGTAGTGGATCCTTCGAGCTACCAAGCTCCAATATCCAAGACAAGGGGGTCCCTTCCCCTCAATATTTTAGCAAGCCTCTCTTCCCTCTCAAAGGATGGTAGATCAATGGAAATATGGTGAAATCTTCTCTCTTGGATTGAGGTGTTGTATGGCCGAAACTTAATCCTTCCAATCCTCTTGCTGCTAGACAAAAAAAGCTAGTTTTCTGAGGAGAAATTTGGTTGGCATAAAAAAGTCTCTCCTATTTCTCTTCCCATGGCTGGATTTTATAGACAAATTTCAAATAGATGTTGATTCCTTTTTGTGTTGCACTAAAGCCACAAGGTGGCTCATAGGTTGTTGTACATGGCTAGCTTGAGTGAGAATATTTTTCTCCAAGTGTTCCGAGTGGTCCTGGATGGTGAATTTCTACATCCTCAGGTTTGCACGACTATTCAAGGGATAGTCGCAATGTTCTTCATGGATATCGAAGAAAAATCCACAATGATCGCCAAGGATTAGTGTTTTTTGTGTGTGGTCTAAAAATTTGCCTATTGACCTTAGGAAAAGTTAATTTTCATCTTCCGTAATGTATTTATTCCCTTTAAATCTTTATTTGTACCTTTTTCTTGACATTTTCTAATGTATTTTTCTTATACGATTTTTTAGTGTTAACAATTCCCCCTAATGTGTGAGGTCTAGGATCAACTGTATAGCTTAAATACATTATAGTTTCTTCTTTTTTTGTAGTCCTTTTGAGAGAGAGAGAGAGAGTAACTTGCTTGAAAACATAGGCTGGAGGCCCCTTACCATCATTAAAAAGAGGCATTGTGCTCTGTTGGAAACCTGCAAGAGATAGAATGAATCAAATATTTCTACGAGGCATTTATTTCCCATGCTCGTGATGTTTTGACTAGTTAAAATTATCTGACAGATAAAGGTTTTGTTTATGTCAATTTTGTGGTAGTGACATGTTGTTGGTTGATGACGATGGTGTTTTTCTTTGAAAGAAGGCTGAATGTGGTACCCAAACGCATAATCTTAATATGGAATTTTTGTTTTAGAATAAATTTGCATTGTGTGCATGGGTCACTGACTGTTGGGGACCTTCTTATGTAAGAATTGCTGAAAGATACGCTTATCAAGCCACAGGTCTTTGACGAATTCTGGTAGAGTGTAATGGTTATGAAGTACGATACCATGTTAACATGAAATTTTATGTTGAATTCGATTGTCAAGAGGGTCAATGACATCAATGGGAAATGATGATTCTCATAGTTCCATCTGGGGATGCATGTATTGAGACACGGAGTCATCCAAGGTACTAGATCCTTCTTGGGAAAAAAAATTATGGTCGACAAGCAGGAAGCACCAACCAACCGAGATGAGTAATGATGCAAGGGACCAGGGTTTTTTATATAGCAGTACATGGTGTGATAGGTTAACTGAGTTAGGCATGATGATTAGAAATGGCTATAGTTGATGATGGCAGTTAAGTGGCCCAAGGTCGGAGCTTGGAAATGCGAGTGGCAGTCATAACGCTTTCTGGGGAGGAAATCCCTAGAGTCGATAGGAAATCCAGGGTGGGTGTGTGGTTGTTATGAGTTTCATGGTGGGGTGTGGTAAATAATTCGTAACTCCAACCAAGGGTTATTAGGGAATGCTACCAGGTGAGAAACCTGAATGGATCGATGGGATTTCTCTCCTAAAAAAATCATTATACACTTGCAAAAATAATATAGAATGGGTTTGGATGTACAAGCACAGAGACAGGTGCTTGTACAGGTGCCAATAAGGTGGTCTCGGTGCGGGGGTGATGAAGTGGATGAACGTTGTCGTAGATGGGCTATGCTGGTGGGGGTGTGATAGGCCAAGTGCGAGACAAGGTGGCGTGTATTCAATTTTCTAATGAGAATGGTAGTCCAGGAGAGGGGTTTTATCATGACATGGGTGAAAAATGACTTGATGTATAATGGATGAGTGAACATGAAGTACATTCTAGAGAGAAACCTTTTCAGATCACAGAATAGTCTTCTCTACTTCATGGTCCTATGTTGGAATAGGAGACAATGATTGATGGTTTTGCGGCATAGAGATGTCGTCATCCATCTGGAAATGGATGTTTACTTTGCGACTGGTTTATTTCCTCATGGGGAGGCTCTTCCACATCTACTCCCTCTTGGCAGGGTGAAAATTCGATGTTGGGATGAGCATCATTGTGGTGGAAATCCGCTTACACAGGGATGTGTTTGTATTGTCTCTATGACTGACCTAGCTGAGAGGGGCTCCCTAGCGATGATAGTTCGCCTGAAAGGGTCATCATCGCCCAATAGAGTGTCGGGTCCTCATATTGGCATCTTGCACTGACAACAGGCTGATCACTTCTATGACTGGGCATGCCATTTTTATGATGGCATGGTGTCACATCTAGGGAAGGTCCGAGGGGGGTCCAATTTCTTCACTTATGTGAGCATTTTATGCAGCATTATGTTCGAGAGGGTGGTGATTCTTATACCTTTTGTGCCAGTGCCCCTAGGTTCTCCTAGGGATCCTTGGATGCGACGGTGGGCTTTGGTGATGCCCCGTGGTGGAGGAGGGGAGGTTGTTCGCTATTGGGATGTGACCATTGAGGTTTGCTTCCAAGAAAAACCGCATATGTTTTTAGACTATCCATACTCAGCTATGGATTTTTGGGAGGACCTCAATATGGGAATTTTCGCCGGTTACGCATGGGGTCCCGCAGGTATGAAATTTGATGTTTTTTTTATTTTTTTGAGTATTTTATGATGTGTATATTTATATGTCTTTTATGGTGACACTGGAACTTTATTTTTCTCTTGCAGATGTGGGGTCTCCAAGGCATCCTCTTGCCCATTTGGTGGGGCATCAACCACTAAGGAGATGCCCAGGTGGGGCTGATCAAGCCCAAGTTGGGGGGCAGGGAGATGGTGTTAGACCTTCAGGGGAGGGCAGCAGTGATGCCACTATCGGGGGGATGTTTCCCTTCTTTCACATGTTGAGGCGGCTGAGGTAGCAGTCGAGGAGTAGCTAGCTACTGTTGAGGCTCAGTTCCAGTCTATCGATGCTCGTGAAACAAATTTAGCCGAATCATGGAGTTGGTTAGAGAGGTTGACCATGTGGATGCCAATTCGAGGTTTTTCTGATGACTTGTATGATACATGGCTCGAGACTCTGATGGCTCAAGAGAGGGCACATCGCTCGACTTTACTTTGTGTGGAACTTGCAGTTTTTCCTATTGCACCTATACTAGTTCCAGGTGTAGTCGTGGGTCCAGAGGACCCACCTCGCGGGGTTCAGCCCTAGAGATATTTGTATGTTGAAGGAAAGCGCCCGTTATGAGGATGCATCCTTATTCTTTGATGACATGTAGAAATATTTTTTTACTAAAATTATGGTCAGGGACATGACTTGTACACTGTGAATCATATATTTTTTGGTGTATATATGTGAGATTTATATTTTTTGTGGCTCTGATGATGTGTCCATGGTTATTTGTTTTTTTCATTGATGGATGTTATGTACCTATTATGGATATCTATGTTTTCATGTTTCTATTTTCTATGGATGATGGTTTATATGAGATGCATTTCAGTCTAGAATGTGGTTATCTATTTGCTCAACTGTCTGGTTTTGATTTCTTGGTATATGTGTGAATGTAATATGATTAAACTGACGACTTAATATTCGTGCATGCAAATACTTCCTAAATAGTTGTGAATTTTTTACTTCAAAATATTTTTTTAACTATGATACCACTATTTAGGAATCCAGGTAGATATGTAGATGGAGAATGCCTTGGTTGGAGGCATCGCTTAGCAGCCCGATGACTGCATCATATTCTGCTTGATTATTGATAGTTGATCTGATACATACTCTGTTGGTGAGGAATGGCAATCGGTCAGGATAGTATATGGACCAGGTGGTTGCTACTAGATTTTACGACCAATGTGAGGCTCCATTAGTGAATCAAAATAGTGGATGAGGCGACGATTCATTGTCGACACCAGAGCACTTTTTAGAACAAGTCCTTAATGATTGTGATCATCTCAAAAAATTATGCTACATACATCGTATCTCTAAGGCTGACACTTCCTGCCCTTATGGGTGAAATTTTTTGAGGTAGGGCCCATTGATGGGGTTTGCTAGGCATGTTCCACCAGGCTCGTATAGGATGTATTCTCCCTTGAGGAGGAATTTTTTTATAATGTAGGGACATTTCCATAATGTTTTGAGCTTCATGGGTCCTAAGGCTTCTTTGAAACATCGTAGCAGAGGACTAAATCTCCTTTAGTGAATGAATGATGAGTGATGTTACAGTCGAATGATTCTTTTACCCGTTTCTTATGTGTCTCATTATGTTGGAGCGACTCTCGTCGATTTTCATCGACAAGTTCTAACTATATTAATTGTTGCTCTAAAGGCTGGGTGTCATCGAGGAGTTTTATGATTGTGTATAAGTTGGGGATTGTGCATTCGGTGGGAATCACGACTTCTACCCCATACACTAGTTGGAAAGGTGTGAATCTTGTTGAGGTTTTAACTATCGTGCGGTATGCCAACATGGATGAAAAAACCATATGGTGTCGGTTGTTTTATGGTTATTAAACAAACACTGTAACATTTTTTTAAGAACTTTGTTGACAACTTCTACTTGTGCATTACACTGAGGGTAGTAAGGTAACGCGAATTCATGTGTGAATCCTAGGTGATGAGACAGCTCTTGGAATATTTCATTTTCCAAATTTTTTCTGTGATCGGAGACTAACTCCGTAGGCACACAAAATCATGTGATGACATGGTTGAAAAGAAACCATGCAACAGTTTCTGTCATTTTGTCATATTTGGGAATGGCTTCCACCCACTTGGTAAAATAGTTTATGACTACAATGATGTATTTGTAGTTGCCAGATGACGCAAGGTTGCAAATCATAAATTTGATTCCCCATTTTCAAAAGGGACCAGCTACGATCACCAGGTGCAGAGGAGCAAAAGGTGCTCTTTCCTTGTGGGTGAAATGTTGCAATCTGTCACACCTTTTGACTGCTTGAATGTAATCATGGAATAAGGTGCGCCATAAATAACCTACTCGTAGAAATTTTTGGGCAGTAGCCATCCCGGAGAGGTGTTCGCCGCAAGCTCCAATATGACATTAATTTAGGGTTTTCTTAGCTTGGTCGTGCATGAGGCATCGACATTGAATAATATCAACACTTAGTCAATAAAGGACGTACCCCATGAGGAGGTATCAAGGGGCCTGGTGGAGTATGTGCCTTTGGTTGTTATGTGTGAGCTTTCGATTGAACTTTTGGGTTTGTAAAAATAAGAGAATATCTCCGTACGAAGGATCGTCAGTCGTCACTAGAAAAGGATGTTCGTCTGGTAGTGAGTCGTTAACTAGGGATCCTTTAGTATGACTTGGGATTCAATGATGAACTTAACTAAGATCAAAGTTTTTTTTCTCTTGGAGGAGCTAAACTACAGGTCAAATTCCTGCAATATGACTACCCAGCGAGTGTATTTGTGGTTCATCAGATGACAGGTTAGCATGTATCTCATGGGGTTGATAGTTTCTGTGACTATTGTAGTCCATAGGATGATGTAATGCCAAAGCTTTTTTACTGCGTGTACAAGAACTAGGGAATCTTTTTCTTCAGGTTCATATATTAAATTAGGGATAGATAAGTTCTTACTGACGTAATAAATTACGTGTTCTTTACCAACACTGTTACCGATGAAATAGGTAACCGCACTGTTACCTACTGTTTTTTGGTAGCATAAAAAGCACCCGATTTTGAAAAGTGGTGATGCAGAATCACCCCTTTTTTTTGTGCACATTTTTGACACTCTAATCTTTTTATTTATGAAGTATGAATATTTGTTTTAAAATGTTAGTGATTCTCATGCTAATTTTGAAACGTATTGATGCAGTATCAACTTTTTTTTTTAGAGCGGTGATTTTCATGCTAATTTTGAAACGTATTGATGCAGCATCAACGTTTTTTTTTTAGAGTGGTGATTTTCATGTTGGTAATAAAACACAAAACTTAGATAATATATATATATATATATATATATATATATATATATATATATATATATATATATATATAATAAAAACCAATGTAAAGAAACAAATTAACTCAAAATAAAAAATTAAAACAAAATAAATTTAAAAAACAAAAGATTTTGAAAATTATATCTAAAGAAATGACAAAATTTGAAAAAAGTCAAGATAATTTAAAAGAAAAAACAAAAATTAACCAAAATTTTAAAAAAACAGATCAAAACATTTTTTCTAAGTTATTAAAAAAATCATGAATTAAAAAAATAAATAGAAAATTTAAAAATAATTAGAATTATAAATTAAAATTAGATTAAAAAATAAAATAATAAAAAAAGAAAATTAAATTTAAAAAATTTAAATTAAAAAATAATAGAATAAGAAGAAGAAAATACAAATTTTACAAATTAAAAAAAAAATGAAATTCAAAAAGAAAATTAAAAAAAAAAAAAAAAATTATCATTAAAAAACAAAAAAAATGAAAAAAACCATGTGCAAATAATTAAAAACAAATATCCATAAATTTACTATTTTTTTTTTAAATGAAACAATTTATAAATTTTAAAAATGAAAAACTAAATAAACTAAAAGATTAAAAAAAAAATTAATTAATTAAATTAAAATTTAATAAATTTAATAAATAAATTTTAAATTTTAAAAAATAATTAATCTAAAATATTAAATTTAAAAACAAAATTAAAAAAAAAAACAAAAAAACAAAAAAAACAAAAAAAATTAAAACAAATTAAATTTAAAATAAAAAATTTGAATTAAAAAAAAACAATTTTAAATTTTTTGAATTAAAAAAAAAAAAAAAAAAATATATATATATATATATATATATATATATATATATATATATATATATATATATATATATATATATATATATATATATATATATATTAAAATTTAAAAAAATTAAAAAAAAAGAATTTTTGATCGTGGTGGCGCGCAATCGGCCTCCGCGAGGCGGACGGCCGCTTAGCGGGCGAGGAGGCTGCATGCAGCCCCCCGCCCGCCCAGCGGCCGGCCTCCGCCGCCACCTAGGCGAGAGGCCGATTCCCGGAATCGCCCTCCCATGGCGGGGGCCGATTCCTGGAATTGCCCTCTCGCGGTGGGGGGCCGATTCCGGGAATCGCCCTCCCGCGACGGGGGGTCGATTCCGGGAATCGCCCTCCCGCGGTGGGAGGGCGATTCCGGGAATCACCCTCCCGCCACAAGAGGGCGATTCCCGGAATCGCCCTCCCGCCCAGGTGGTGGCGGAGGCCAGCAGCTGGGTGGGCGGGGAGGCTGCATGTACCCTTCCCGCCCACCCAGCGGCCGGCCTCCGCCGCCACCTGGACGGGAGGCCGATTGACGGCGCCACCACGATATTTTTTTTTTTTTTTTAATTTGATTTATTTTTTATTTTTTTTTTAAATTCAAAAATCTCAATTTTTTTGTTTTTAATTTAATTTTTATATTTGAAATTTCATTTGTTTTAATTTTTTTTGTTTTTCTTTTAATTTTTTTTTAATTATATCCATTTTTTTGTTTTTAATTTTTTTTTCTAAATTTTGTTAATAGTTTTTATTAAATTTTGTATTTTTTTTTATTTAATTGATTTTTTTATTAAACTTTTTCATTTTTTTTTATTGTTAAATTTTATGTTTAGTTTTTTCATTTAATTTTTTAAAAATTAATAAATTTTGTATTTTTTTCTTTTAATTTATTTGATTTTTTTTTTAATTGTTTTTTTAATTACATAAAATTTTTATATTTTTTTTATTTCAGTTAAAATTGTGTATTTAAAATTAGATTTTTTTTTAATTAAACTTAATATTTTCAAATTAATTTGTTTTTTATTTTATTTTTTATTTAATTTATTTTTTTCAAATTTTCATTTTTAATTGATTTTAGAGTTTTTTAACTTTTTATTTTAACAATGTTTTTTTTTTTCCTTTATATTTAAAATTTATTTTTTATTTCAAAATTTATTTGTTTATTCATTTATTTATTAAAATTTAATATTTCTGTTTTTTAAATTTAATTTGTTATTTTAATATTAACATATTTTTTTTTTAATTTAATAAAATCTTATTTATATATATATATATATATATATATATATATATAATTTAAATTTAATTTATTTTTTAAAATTTATTTGTTTTTTTAATATATATTTTTTTAAATTTAATAATTTTATTGTATTTTATTTTTCATTTTTATTTATAATTAATTTTTCATTTTTTTAACTTTTAATTTAAATAATGTATTTTTTTTATTATTTTAAAGTTTTAAATTTATTAAAATTTAATATATTTCTTTAAATTTAAAATTTTATTATTATTATTATTATTTTTAATTTAATAAACATTTTCTTTTTCTTTTTTAAATTTTATTTCTGTATTTTATTTTTTATAGTTTCTTTTCTTTTTTAACTTGTTTTTTCTTTTTTTAATTTAATATTTTTATTTTTATTTATTTTTTTATTTTTTATTTCTATATATTTTGAAATTTTAATCTTTATTTTTTTTTTATTTTTTTTTTTAAATGTTTGAATTAAAATTTTTATTTTCTTTTTATTTTTATTTTTTTATTCCTATATATTTTTAAATTTTAAGCTTTAAAATGTTTTTATTTTTTAAATTTATTTTTTTCTTAAATTTTGGGTTTTTTTTAATATTTGAATTTTAAAAATTAAAAAATGTTATTTCCATTTTTAAAAATGTCAAAAATATGACACAATTTTATTTTATTTTGTTATTCCAGCATCAACTGGTTTTGTTTTGAGGGTGTTTTTTCAATTCTTTTTTCAAGAAACAATTTTGTTTTTAGCATAATTTTATAAAATGTTGAAATTTGACCTTCAAAAAAAACCAAGTGCGTTCTAGAATACACTTTTTTTTGTTTTTGGGGTGTTTTTTCATGTTTTTTGAGTCTTTTTGGGCTAGAGTTCCCGTTTTGAGGTCAAGTTACCTATTTTATCGGTAACACTGTTTACCGTCTTGTTAGTCTTGGACTAACACCCCAACTATGGCGGTCTCTGATGCTGGTAGGTATAGGGTGTAATATTTGTCATAATTTGGTGGCCTAGTCAATGGGGCTTAATAAAATGTGCCTTTTAGCACCTCAAACAATTATTTATCATGATCATACCATTTGAACGATATATCCTGATGAAGTATGCGTAGGAATCCTTGTGCATAAGTGGCGTAATTTAGGACAAAGAATATCAAGAAGTTGGCTTTCCCCTAAAAGCTTTGAAGTTTCTTGAGGGGTTTGGTTTGTAGCACCTCTTTGATTTCCTAGACCTTCTTGGGGTCCACTTGGATCCCTTGTTGGGACACGATAAATCCTAATAGTAGACATGTGTCGACGCAGAAGATGCACTTGAGAGGGTTCAAGCATAGGTTGTAATGTTGGCATCTTTGGAATACCAACCATAAATCCTCCAGATGATCACTTCGCTTCTTGGATCGAACAGTGAGCTCATCCAAGTAAGATAGGATAAGGTGGGCTAGGTCATGGAAGATATAATTCATGGCCCGCTGGAAGGTTACTCCAGCATTTTTAAGACTAAACGACATAACTTGGTATGCGAATGTGCCCCAAGGGGTACTAAATTCCATCTTGTACTGATTTGTATGTCAAACTTGAATTTTGCTATGCCTTGAAAATCTGTACATATAGGATAAGGCCTCATGACGGGTGCAAGAATCAATGATTTGGTCGATAAACAGGGTAGGATGGTTGTCCTTCAGACAAGCTTTGTTCAAATCTCGAAATTCAGTGCAGACGCGAATGGTATCCTATTTTTTCATGATGGGAACAGGGCTGGAAACCCACGATATGTAAGTTATTAGGTAGATGAACCCAGATTTGTGAAACTTGTCAATTTCTTTCTTGATTGCTTCTGTCTTAGATGGGTGCAATTGACATTGTTTCTAGCATACTAGTGGTATGTCAGGCCACATGTCAATGTGGTGCTCTACGATAATGGGGCTAAGCTCCATCATTTCCAAATAATCCCATGCAAAGATGTCCCTATAATCTTGTAGCAAGTTTCTGTAAGAAACTACCTCATCTAGGGAACATGCTACCCCCAGTGAGATTTCTTCGATTTTTCCTAGTTTTCTCAAGATATCCACCATAATGGTTGGTGAATATTTGACATATTCCCTTCTTCGAATGTGTCAGGTGCCCAGATGGGATTTCTGAACCAGTATACCTTCGTAGATGGGAGTAATAGATTCAATGGCATATATATCTTGGGTTTTGGGGTTATTAGGACCGATTTTTTTTTTCCAGAAGAAAATTCAAGCAGTGACGCATTGCGTCCCATGAAAAATCTGGTTCCGTCATGGCCTCTAGAATATCCTCACCTAAATGGAACTATGTGTCTAAGGGGGAGGTGGTTTGTGTGAGGCTATGAGGATTTGGTTCGGGCCTAACAGTGTTGGTCGAAAAACATGAATAGGATTCCATAGTTGATGTTGTGGAACAAGATGAGGTCGACAAGGTGTAGTCTGGTTGAGTTTGCATCATCAATGGTACAACTATTGTTGTAGTTGTAGCGGTCTCGACACCAATGATAGATGAGTAGACATCACGATTCATGGTTCCCATGCATGACGAGATTAATCGTATGTGGTTTTGTGTGTCATCAATGTTGAATGGTAGATGAATTACCATTGTGATGGGTTGTGTGAGAGAAAGCTTATGCTTTTCTCGTGGCGTACTAAGGGTACTTCCACTTTCTTGGATTTGGAAACTATGTTGAGTACAGAGGTGCCTAAATGCTTCCATTAAAGGGAATGTCTTCATTTCGTGATTATGACTTTTCCGAATGGTGCACAGTTTCAAGGTGTTTATCGAGTAGATGGTATGAGAAGCAATGCTACTCTTTGTGCCTGAAGTGGATGCTCAAAGATGATTGGCCATTGGGGAATGTTTGCACTTTTTCCATCTCCGAGTCTTTGGTTTTGGTTGTTCTAGATATTTTATGGAGTTTGGCTGCAACATTGCCCTTGCCGCTCTTAGCCTTGGGAGGTACTCACAAACCATAGTATGGTGGAATTGTGAGAAAATCCAGCAATAGCAGCGTGTGATCTTCTCTTTATTAGAGATATTGATCAGTGGTGTTATCACTCTATAATTTGTAATATTGGAAAGAACAAATGAAAGACGACAACATCAAACCACTTTGGAGTCTAGGCTCTAGCCTTCCTAGACTCAGAGAGGGCTCTCTCTATTTTTATGATTTAGCTTGATAATTTTAAATGTTGATATTAGGCTAGTTATAGAAATTATGAGGGTTGTTTGTTTGATTGATTGTGTGGTTGGATAGATAGAGCTGTGAAACTAATCCATTGGGCTATAATGTCATAAAGGTTGAATTAGGAATCAACTTTTCAAGGGAATTCATAGGGAAAGCTAACTATGCAGACTGGATCTTACTAGTAGTGTCAAATTGGAAAGGAGGAGGAGATCAAGGTTCAACATAAATGCAGAGTAGACCGTCTCTAAATTCTGTATTTATGTCTCAGAGGAAAACATTAAGATGACAAACACATAAAAAATTAAGGTGTTGTCTTAGCAAATTTTAATCTAAATTTTATGTTTTGAAATCAGATAAATTGATGCACAGCATGAAAAGGCAGAGGAAAAACATCACAATTAACATAGCTCAAGAATCCAGTGAACGGTCTCTTATTATTGATGCCCGGCTCAAACAATTACAATGCTCCAAACTTCTTACAATGTAGTTTCAACAGGGTCCAATTTTCCAACCTTCCAACCCTTGATACTGCTAAGGCATGCAGTATTTATCTAATGACTAAGTTGGTTTCCCTACCTTACTCTAAAACCTTTCATTGATTACAATTTAGCAGAAAATGGATAGTTGTGGCCATTCAAGGCCTGATCAGACATCTCTGACAAAAACACCGCCTGTAGAATTAATTTTGGGCAGCTCTTCATGGATCCAAACGCTTTGATGGCTCTTCGTAAAATCAAACAATAAGCTTGGAGGTGGCTGTGATGGTCACGAAGAGGTAACCAGTGATGGCTTCGACATCTGGACCTACTTTTCAGAAACTGGTGTTTGGTAAATAAATCTGTGCAGTGCTTTCCCATTTTCATTGAATAGTGATTGTGCCCATGAGTTTTCTGCCTTTTCCATTTCTGGCATTATAACATAACAATTTCGTAAAAATTCCTTGCCCGACTTGACACTTACTACTCGTGCCCCTTGTTTGAATGAATCTTCAATCTTGGCAGCTTTGGCGCTTTTTTAAAACATAAAATATTTCTTCTTTTAATGATTGTCAGAACTTTCCTTCTCTCAGGTAAATGGTGGAAAACCCTTTGAACGGGTGTCCAAGTCTTGTTTCTGTGCTTAGCCCTTTTTCTTCACAAAAAAACGCACAAATTGAATCCGCACGGACTTGAAAATATTTAGTATTTTTCTCTGAAATACATCACATCCACGCCAACATCGCACTTCGCATGACGCAAGAATTAATTTTTCATTAGCACTTAAACTTTAAAACTTGCGATGCGTGATTTGCGATTGGGCCCTACCGCATCACACATCGCACTTCAGCGATTATAAAACTTACCTCCTGCGGTTTTCCTTTAAATTTTTCTATTTTCGATTGCGATCAGTCCCACATGGCATCGCACATCGCACTTCACAAGTTTAAAATTTTTCCTTTGCAACTTATCTTTTAATATTTTCGATTTGCGATTGTGATTGGGTCCCACCTGATATCACACATCGCACTTTGCATTCCATAGATTTCACGTCGTAATATCCTTTTCATCCTCTGATGTGATTTAACACAGAAAAGGCCCTGCATATGGATTTGAAATCCTTTGGATTTTTTCTTCGAAACTACATCACATCTGACCCTCCATATCACACTTCGCAACTTTTAACATTTAACCATAAACTTATCCCATGCATTCTGCGATGTGAGTTATGCGAGCCAGGTCCATGTCATTGTGCCACATCACCTTGCCACGTCACTGCCACATCACTACCATGTAATCGCCACATCATCATAAATTAACTACATTCTGTGGGGTCTGGGCCACATCTTATGCCATGTCATCTTGTCGCATCACTGCCACATCACTACCACGTCATAGCCTGCACTTTGCATTTCCCATTTTTTGTGACATATCACATCTCGACTTAAAAATTTTAACTTGCGATTTCTTAACTTATAAATCTGAAACTTGCCAATATGTGATATGCGATTCAATCTCTTTCATTGATCTATGCTTAGATCCAATGGTCCTCACTGATCCCTTGCTGCGATTTGCTGACTTTGTTTCTTTGGCCATGCTCTTTGATGTCTTTCTATTTGTTCATAGAATACATGACTCGTTCATGACTTGACCCACTTTAGCGTTCATGACTCGACCCAAAGGTGCACGAGTTGACCCAATCACGTTCACAGCTCTACCCAACACATTCATGACTTTTCCTTTACTGTTTTTTTCCTTAACTACTTCTCTGTTGCCTTTGTCTTCTCTAATGGTCTAATGTTGCTCCTTGCCTCTCTACTTATTTCTCTACCTTAACTGATTCTTTGTTGCCTTTTCTTCATTTAATTGTTTCTTTGGAAAATATTTTGAATATTGACATCTATGTACAGTATGAAAAAATTAAAAGGAGAAACTACACAGTAACCTTGTGATACTGCAAATTACAAGGTTTTAATAGTGGCTCCAGCTGGGGATGGCAGCTCCTTTAGGAGGTGCCAAGAACACCATAGACTAGTAGCCTGATCCATTGGTTGATCCCACAACTTTTATCTTGATCTGTCAGGAAACTTAGTGATGGGAAACTAGCTGATTGTTCCTCCTAACTTTGACTGATAAAAATAGACCACATGTTTGGCTAGCCAGCTTATTAGCATACTAAAATCTGAATTGAAACTAAAATTGAACTTATCCACTGCAATCTATCAAGTTGAACATATTGCTGCACCTTGAAATTTGAATGTTGAAACCAGAACTAAGCTAAAACTAAGATCTGGAACATATTGATCTGAAAATGGAAAGTATTCTAAAACTAAAACTAGAAATATGTTCATAGTGCTAAGCTTATTTTCACACCTACCTACCCTAATCTACTAAAATGGCTACCCTTCTAAAAAATACAATAATGTCAATGTAGTCAGTCAAGAAATTATTCTAATATCTGTGTTCTTTCCTTGCTCTTCACCATGTTCACAGACAAACCTGACAATAGTATTAGATAGAAATTCCTGACATGATCTAATTTACATAGATCTTGGTACATTTGAAAACCAAATGACATGCCAAAAATATGTGTTGGCTTTGTAAAGGAAAATTCCTCCATATAGACTACCACTGGATCAAGATACTCTTGATTTTTTTATAGGTATTCTGACTCAGCGAACTCAACTTCATATCCTCGTACTACATATTTTCTCTCTAGGTCTTCAATCAACTCAAGAACATGTTTGCATGCTACCTAATGAATGTTGTGCCAATAATTCTACTGGATTAGATAGTGGTGAAGACTATCTGATCATATCCATATCACAGCATCTTTTGAGAGCATTATGAACACAGGAAAATTTACTTTGAAAGTAGAAACCATCCAACACGTTTTTTATTGGGTCAAGTGGTGCTTTAGATGGTATTTTTGGTTCTTCTGAGACCTCATGTTTTCTCTTATAACTATCAACCTGAATGTGATCTGATTTCCCTTTTATAATAAAAAATTCGTTAAAGCCCAAAGGTAGAGAATCAAATTGGATCAATCCATCATCTGTTTCAGACTCTGTGATTTCATCTTCTACTTGCCATTCAAAAGAACTCAAGGGTTGAACCCCTGGATCTAAAACATATACTTTATCATCCCTGATTTCCTCATCTGATTGGAGAGATATTTCTCTTCTCCTGCGATTATCAAATATAATGTGATCAAGATTCCCTTTAAAAATATTAAATTAATTGAAACATAAGGGTAAAGACTCAATATGTATTGGTTCCTCCTCTATTTCAGATTCTTTGATTTCAAGATTACTCGGGGGGGGGGGGGGGGACTTCCAGATCTAAAACAGGTTCAGGATCATCTTTCTATTCCTCAACTGACTCATTAGATCATTCCTCCTCCTTCCTATTTTTAACCTTCTTGTAATGCTCTCTTAGGAGTGAGGAAAAATATAGAGGAAGTCATTTTGTACTTACTTGACAACTTCGTGCATTTTCCTCTTTGCAACCTTGCTCAGCATGAAAATTTTGATTTTCACCTTTGTTTATGATAACTGAGTTTGTTCTTACCAATAAAATAGTGTTGGTTGCTTCAAATAATTAGCCTCAACCTCAACCTTATATTCTTCCTCTTGATAATCATATTCGAGATGGCTACCTTTGTATGCAAGGTCATCTATCATGTACATTGTTTCTGAGGATTTCCTTGCCTCCTTCTGATTTTGGACTTCATCTTTAGCTGTGTTGTGGATAGAGTACCTGAAACAATCATTTTCTATTTTAGGGTTTGCAGGATGGGTTGTAAACTGCTTGGGTACATTTATGTTTGTCTCTTCAGGAACTAATGGAACAAGAGGTATTTGAACATCAAGTTCCTCTTTCCTGCTAATATGCATCATTTTGTTGATTGTGTTTGTCAACATATCTAGCTTTATATTTGAAGATATCAAACGATCTCTTTCTATTTTATCCTTCCCCACAACCTTTAACTATGCCTCCCTGTTCAGCAGGTTGGATTCCACATCAACTACCATATTTTGCATCTTTTCTAGGGTTGCAGGGTCCCTTTCTCTTAAGTGGAATGTCATCTCTGGATCAAAGGCATCTGGGTAGTGCAAGAGAGCCCATCTGGGGTTTGGCTTTATCTTAGAAGGTATTAAATGGTATACATTATTGAACTTGACTAAAAAATGTTGTAAGGTCTCCCCGACCTATCTTTTTAAACAGTTATACTCTTCTATGATGAGAAAAAGATTTCCCACGACCACCCATCTATCTAGAAAAACTTGAGTGAATTGATGAAAATTGCTAATGCTTGTAGCTAGAATATCTTTAAACCAATTTTTAACTTTACCTTGCAATGATAAGGAAAACATTCTGATACACACATCATATTCTCCCTCCTCAAACAGGTCAAGGAAATCCTCAAGATTTTGAATTTTCTTTTTGGTAGTGATCTTCAAATTTTCTCCATCAAATTTGGGTAGATTATTGATAAAATTTCCAGGGCGTTCATGGAGGATAGTAGAAAAAACCAAAGGCTTGTATTTTTCAGGGAATTTTACAGGTATAGGTAGTACAGCAGCAGGCCTATAACCATTTGGGAATTTAGCAAGAGAAGGAGATGTAGCCTGAGGCTCATGTTTCACTGGGTTGTCCACAGGTGCATCCGAGATGTGCACAGGTGTATAAGTATGTACATCATCTAAAATTTGGGGCTTAGCTTCTTGAGGCACATCAATCAAATGAGAGATGCACCGAACTATACTTTTTTCTTGTAACCGAAAAACCTCAGAGATAGGTCACCAAAAATCTCATAGAAGATGTCCAAAAGTCTCTATTTTTAGATGGAGCTGATGTTGCTATTTATAGTGGTTAGGCTTCCATAAATAGGCCGACATGACCTCTTGATTGGATGTGTCCTATTTATGTAAGTCGACATGTCAAATATATATTTAATGAGGCCAACTTTCAGGATGATTGTGTCTTGTCTTTTGGAGGTCTTCTTTCAAGTGTAACATGACTCTATTAACATGAAAATGGCTCTTATAAATCATAATGACATTAAGAATAATTCTATCTACATATTTAATATTTCTCATGAAACCCATGAAGCAAGTACAACAAATTACATTTTATTATCTTTGTCTTCTTCTTTACATAAATACACAATTACATAGTCAACATGAAGACCGACCTAGTTACACTTTTCAATAGAGAAGATCCCGTACCAATGAAAAAACATTGTTGGAGGGTTAGATTAGTAACTTACTTGTGGACTTGACCTTCCTTCAGAGCCTAAAAGAGCTCAAACCTTGAGAACTATTGCCTTAGCCTGGGTTTGAGAACAGTTTCCTTAACCAAGACTTTTAGTTTGTAGTGAAGAACAATAATATATTCATTGGTATGTGGAACACCCACATGGAAGATAACATGTCATTTTTATTTGGTGCATGATGTTGTGGCACTGAACTAGAATGATGTGGCACACCTATGTTGTAGATGGTGTATCATCATGGCATGGCTCATTGGTGATGTGGTGATGACATGGTGAAAACATTGCACTAACGTGGCACTGACATGGAGAGGAAGTGGAAGGTGATGTGGAGCTGGGTATTAACCTATTGTTATACTAGGATGTCGGGGAATTGATTCTGAGAAATTTGGAATCTAGTATTTGGCCTATCTCCCAATACTAATAGAACCTAAAAATTTTCAGTTAACAAAATCATTGGACTCTATCAACTTTATCTCAGTATCATAGACTCTAGACTTATTATTGGTTGAGATAGTCATATTTGTACTTGAAAATAATACATTAGAATCTTCAAAATCAATTGTAGATCCAGTTTTCTAGCCTTTTCGAAGACCCTTGGAAGATGAATATATAGATGTCTCAAAACTTTAGTTTCTAGTTAGGTTAGCCTCAATTCTAGTTGAAGAGATGATCTGTATCCCAAGTGCTTGTGAAAATAGCCTTTGGGCAGCTCCTCAAGGAATATGTGCATTTGAAATCCTTGTCATTGACGAAAGATTTGGAGGATGAACTCTTAGTGCCTTATTGATGGAGGGTTGATCCACCTCAGCCCTTGAATAATTTTCCTCGGGTCTCAAATGAGATGTCAAGGAAGTTCTTTTCCTATATAACTTCACCTGAATCTGAAACATGGCAGGCATTCTTGTTTGAAGGAATACCTACAAGAAAACTTTCCACATCCAAAACATTGTTGCTTCCAATTTCACGTCTTGTTGTTAAGTCTGAAGCACCTTTATAAGGACAATTTGCAAATGGAAGCCCCAATGCCTGGGAAAACATTCTCTTAGCAGATGCAGCAGGTTTGTATTCAAAAGTGGCTTTTGCAAGCTGCAAAGACACATTTTTAATTTTTAATGAATCATTCAAGGCTTTCTTTTTCATATTATCATCTATAAAAGGAACCCTTGTGTTTGCATATTTATCTGTCATTTTAATTTTTTTAATTCCATGAGTTATTAGATGAAATTTTTATTTCATATAAATATATATATATATATATATATATATATATATATATATATATATATATATATATATATATATATATATATATATATATATCAATGTAATAAACAACTATATAACATGCTATCTCTTTCAATACTGCAATGACCACTACAACAAGCTCCTTCACTACACCTTGTGTTGCTAATTCTACCAAGGAATCCTCCATTTTATCCCATAAACATATATATATATATATATAACTTACAAGGTTATATAAAATAGGCTACACATCATCGATACAAAGGATGAATAATAGTTTAGTGTCCTCCACTAGCAGTGGAATTCTCACACAATTTATTAGTTAACAAGTGCCTTTCTTTAAACGGTTGCGAAGATTCTGAAACAAGTTTCAATAAAAAATATTTTCCTACAAACATCAATCTATCATCACTAACTATTTATTCTATGTAAGATATATAAAGTATCTCTACCAATTCATTTTAATTCCAAGAATTCACTACATGAAACAAAATCATTGTTTTTTTTTTTTTTTCGAGTTAGGATATAGTTTGTAACGTTAAAAATTTGGTATTGGTTATAGGTCCATAGTGTTGCATATTTTATATTTGAATTACATCAATATTTATAATAATTACGTTTATATCTGTGTGTGTGTATGTGTGTTGGCTCACACGTAGGCATAACGTTGAGACGTCAAAGATGAATCTCAAAGGTGTTTTTCAAAATGTAAGCGCACATGGGCATTATTGAGCCAACATTTCCTAACTATTTCCTTCTCATGAACAAGTATCAATGTGGAAAACCCATGAAATATAATTATGTCAACTTTTCATGTAATTCTTCCACGTTTTTCCAAAAAAACACATTTCCATGTGCTCTTGTTTTCTCATTTTTATGAGCAAGGAAATGGGAGAATGTTATGCTATTGATGGCGAAGGTTATTATGTCTACCTGTAGGTGCCTTCCTATGGGTCAAGGCCTACTAATTCTATCTTGTCACCGAAAATCCTCGGCGATTGGTCACCGAAAAGCTCAGAGAACATGTTCGAAAATCTCTATTTCTAGACCGAGTTGAGGTTGTTATTTATAGTGATTAGGCTTCCATAAATAATCTGACATGACTTATTGAATGGATGTGTCCTATTTATGTAAGTCGACATGTCAAATATATATTTAATGAGGCCAACTTTCAGGATGACTGTGTCTTTTCTTTTGGAGGTTCTTTCAAGTGTAACATGACTCTATTAACATGAAAATGACTCTTATAAATCCTAATGACATCAAGAAGAAGTCTATCTACATTGTAAATCTTGCTCATGAAACCCATGAAGAAACTACAACTAAATACATTTTATTATCTTTGTCTTCTTCTTTACATAAATACACAATTACATCGTCAACATGAAGACCGACCTAGTTACACTTTTCAATAGAGAAGACCCCGGACTAGTGAAAAAACATTGTTTGAGGGTCAGATTGGTAACTTACTTGTGGACTTGACCTTACTTCAGAACCTAAAAGAGCTCAAACCTTGAGAACTATTGCCTTAGCCTGGGTTTGAGAACAGTTGCCTTAACCAAGACTTGTAGTTTGCAGTGAAGAACAATAATATCTTCATTGGTATGTGGAACACCCATGTGGAAGATAACATTTCATTGTTATTTGGTTCATGATGTTGTGGCACTGAAGTAAAATGATGTTCCACGCCTATGTGGTAGATGGTGTATCATCATGACATGGCTCATTGGTGATGTGGTGATGACATGGTGAAAACATTACACTAACGTGGCACTGACATGGAGAGGAAGTGGAAGGTGATGTGGAGCTGGGTATTGACCTATTGTTATACTAGGATGTCAAGGAATTGATTCTGAGAAATTTGGAATCCAGTATTTGGCCTATCTCCCAATACTAATAGAACCTAAAAAATTTCAGTTGACAAAATCATTTGACTATATAACCTTTATCTTAGTATCATAGACTCGAGACTTATTATTGGCTGAGATAGTCATATCTGTACTCAAAACTAATACATTAGAATCTTCAGAATCATCTGTAGATCTAGTTTTCTAGCCTTTTCGAAGAAGAGACGGTCTGTATCCTAAGTGCTTGTTCAAACAGCCTCTAGGCAGCTCTTCCAGGAATATGTGCATTTTACATCCTTGACATTGATGAAATATTTTGAGGATGAACTCTTAGTTCCTTAATGACAGAGGGTTGATCCACCTCAGCCCTTGAATAATTTTCCTTAGGTCTCAAATGAGATGTCAAGGAAGTGCCTCTCTTATATAACTTCACCTGAATCTGAAACATGGTAGGCATTCTTGTTTGAAGGAATACCTACAAGAAAACTTTCCACGTCCAAAACATTATTACTTCCAATTTCACGTCTTGTTGTTAAGTTTGAAGCACCTTTAGAAGGAAAATTTGCAAATGGAAGCCCCAATGCCTGGGAAAACATTCTCCTAGCAGCTACTGTAGGTTTGTATTCAAAAGTGGCTTTTACAGGCTCCAAAGACACATTTGTAACTTGTGATGAATAAATAAAGGCTTTCTCTGTCATATTCTCACCTATAAAAGGAAACCTTGTGTTTTCATATTTATATTTCATTTTAAATTTTTTAATTCCATGAGTTATCAGATGAAATGTTTATTGCATCTAAAAAAACATATCAACGTAATAAACAACTACATAAAATGTCATCTCTTTCAATACTTCAATGACCACTACAACAAGCCTGTTCACTACACCTTGTGTTGCTAATTCTACAAAGGCATCCTCCATTTTATCCCATAAACAAATATATTACTTAAAATGTTATATAAAATAGGCTACACATCATCCATACAAAGGATGAATAATAGTTTAGTGTCCTCCACTCGCAGTGGTATTCTCACACAATTTATTAGTCAATTTTTATGACGTTTTTTTTTTTAATATTATATTGTTAGCATCGGTCTTACGATGTAGGATCTGCTTCAACATTTTTTTTATAAAACATTTTATTTCCATTGGTAATCTGAAGTCAATTTTTTTTTTAAATGTTCGTAGTGTCATCGGTCCTTTTAGAACCTTCACTCTAGAGATGTTTCCTTTTTATGACAATTTTTGGTTTCATCGGTCTTCCGACCTTGTAGTGTCGTCGTTGTAGTGATGAATTTTATTTTATTTTTTTTGTTCCATCGGTATTTCGATGTAGAGGGTCATCTTTATGGCGACGTTTGACGGCGTCAGACTAGTGAAGTTCGGAGGTGTCGAACTAGCAACATTTGGAGGCAAGGACTAGCAACGTTTGAAGGTGTCGGACTAGCAATGATTTTTCTTGTCGGAACTATGAAGATTCATTAAACGTCGAAAGTGCAACCCTATTGTAAAACATAGGACCTATCGTCGCTATACCGACTTTTAATTCAAGTGTCGGAAGTCTGACGTTAGGAGAAACCATGTTTTGGTGCACCTCAAAATGTCGCCCTTAGGATGCCTATGTGTAGCAAGAGTGACATTTCCACCGTCGGAATTTGGGGCAAATGTGATAGTGTTACTTCTACCTCCAAAAAATATTTCTAGGAGTCACGTCACAATTCTGACAGTTTTTTCCATCACTGGTATGACCCAAATGTTGTTAAGACTAGTGTCGGACTAGCGATGAATAAGGTGGCACTACTAACGATTGTTTCCATTACTGGTATGGCCCAACCATTGCAAATGTTGTACCCAGTGTCAGAACAATTACGATTGTGGCGGCACTTCTGATGGTTGTTTTCGTCACTGGTATGGCCCAACCATTGCAAGAATGTTATGCCAAGTGTTGGATTAGCGATGACAGTGTAGTCACTTTCGATGGTTGTTTCCGTCGTTGGTATGGCCCAACCGTCGCAACAATGTTATGCCAAGTGTCAAAATAGCGAAAACTGTAGTGTCACTTCCAATAGTTGTTTTCGTCACTGATATGGCCCAATCGTCGAAAAAATGCTATGCCAGTTGTTGGAATATTGACGGGTGTCGTGGTACTTCTGACAGTTTTTTCCATTGTTGGAAAACTAATAGAGCTAGACGTGCGATGACAGGACGTTGATATTGCGACACATTCTAGGAAGGCATCGATGTCATAATACGGACGTCTCCACATGATGTCAGAATAGCGACAAGAAACAACATGATTTAAAGATTTACTAAATGAAGACACGTGTCGTGTCTAGTGTCTCTCTACCGAGAATTATTAGAAGTGTCTCATATGCGATGATACAGGAAGCGAAATTTTTCCCAACCTAAAATTGTTGCTCTTGGGATGCCTATGTGTTGCAATAGAGACATTTTGGCCATCATAAATTGGGCCAAATATGCTAGTGGAAGACTATCTTCCACTGGTAGATTTTTCTTACAACACTAGTTATCACGAGTCTTTGAGGATGACTCTCTTTGAGGCACTCTATGGTCAGAGTTGTAATACTCCCACAAGTTAGAGTGATCCAGTTAATAGGGTATTGATAGGACCGTATATGTTGGAAGAGATGGAATAGGAAATGTAGTTAATCAAGAAGAATCTAAAGGAAACAAAATATATACAGAAGCTATGCAGATCAAAATAGGTTGTTTAAGGAGTTTCAGGTTGGGGAATAGGTGTACTTGTGCATCAAACCCAGTAACAGCTCCTCTAGGATTGGATCATGTGTTAAGCTAGAATATAGGTATTGTGGACCTTTCAAGATTCTTAAAAGGATTGGACTAGTAGCTTTTCAACTTGCACTTCCTTCGAAAGTAAAATTCCATGATGTTTTTCATGTGTCATTACTTAAAATGTATGTTGAAGATATTGATGATGTGATTGATTGGTTTGTATTGCAGGTGGATCCAGAAGGATAATTCTAGTTGGAAACACAGTGTATATTGCATAGAAATACACTCATGCTATGGAACCAAAAAATCATGTGGGTTAAAGTGTAGTGGAAGAACTTTGGGCTCGATGAAGCTACATGGGAGATGGCAGATCAGATGTGGGTTACGTATCCTTCTCTATTCGTTGGTTGAAGGAATGTTTTGGTATATATATTTGGTATATATTTTTGGTATATGCTTGGTATGATGTTTTGGTATATGTACATATGTATAAGGATTTAAATACCACCATGAGTTGTGTTATAAAGTTCAAATAAGTGGTACTGTGTCATGCCATGAAGGTTTATATGTTGTCGTGTTGGTTTGCTTCTGAGAAGGTTGATCATTGTAAATACTACAATGAGATAAGTTATAAAGCTCCATGGGTATTATTCTTTTATTTCAACAATCTTGTTGGTTGTAGGTTTCATTGAACACAAAGGACAGTGTTCCCCAAAGGGTCAGGGTTCTGTAACAACCCTGGTTAAAAATCAATGTAATAAAAGTCATTAAAAGAAAAATAATAACCATGGCCAGAAAACATGTATTCCAAGTTGAGCATTGGGAAAAACATCCTAATGTGAGTGTTAATTTGATCTATTATGGCTATGGAAATTGGAAAATAAAATGGCTAAGTATTTGGAAAGGAAAAGTGGAATTTATCGGCATTTATTTATGAAAATAATGAAAATTAGGAGAAAAGGAAGGTGAAAGGTCACATGTTGCATGTGAGAAGGAAAATGAGGGAAAAATAATGGAAAATGAAGAGAATAGAGGCCTCATTAATAAAAATTCTTCTGAGGATTAGTTCATGGCTTTTGATTAGTTTAGTTTTGGAGCTCTCATTTTTTTCTCTATCTCTCTCGTACTCTTGGACACTTAGAGTTGTTTTTGGAGCACTCTTGGAGGAGTGTGGAATACTTGGGATTTGGAGAGAAAAGGGAAAGGAAAAGTAGGAAAGTGCAAGAGGACATCATGATCAATAGCTAGGACAGACTTTTCTTGCAGGTATCGAGTTGCATATCTGATTTTCTCACTATTTTTAGCATGCATGCCATATAGATGTGGTTATTTGGTTATGATATGTCATTGCCATGGAGGATTCCCTGGATTGACAGTGGTTTTCCTAGCCTTTCCATTTCCTAGATATTAATGGTGTTGTGGGTTTCAATTTTTTCCTAGTTGGTTTTCTTATGCCTTTAGCTATGGGTTGAGTTATTAGTTCCTGGAAGCCTTGGTTGGAAAAAAGCTCTGAAAGCCCTGACACAACTTCAGTTGAGTTACTAGTCCTAGAAGCCTTAGTTCGAAAAATGCTCTGGAAGCCCTTGGTGGGTTGAGTTTCTAGTCATCGAAGCCCTGGTTGGACAAACAATCTGGAAGCCCGTAAACAACTATGGGTTGAGTTACTAGTCCTATAAGCCCTGGTTGGAAAAAAATCTCTAGAACCTTGGGAAAATTGGGTAGATACCACTATGTTGATGGTTAGTGATTTCAGACCATGAGGTGGAATCACTGATTGAGGGTTGAGGTGGTTTGGCCTCTGGTATCGGTTGTTTGGTTTCGATGGATTTTTTTTATGAGATCCCACATTCATGCTTGGAATATGACACAAGGGTGATTAGCTGAAAGAAAGATTTGGGTTAGCATAGTCTATGATTGGGTGGTTCATGGATGCCCCATACCTGGTTGGCCTATGAAATTATCAATAACAACTCTTTTCCTTTGTATTTTATGGGTAAATATACTTGTTTATATGTGGATTATATGGATGTTATATCCTTGATATTTTTGTTGATTATTTGATGGTTAAGAGTGAGTTTTATGGCAGTGATAATGTATGTCTCTCATCATTTTTTGAGTAATCCCTCATTTTACATTGAATATATGGCTTAATAGATGGTAACACAATTATTGTGATGATGCATCAATGCTTCTTACCGATTCTTAGAGAAATGGGAAACCCCTATGCTTAGATATGTTGTTTAAAACTATATAATACATATGTGTAACATGTTTGATGAAGTGTCTGTCATGGCTAGTAGGGATACATTCACATCCTTGTTCACATATTTCCATATGTATCATTTTTTTTATGTTACTTTTCATTTCTAGAAGTTTCATGGAATTTTGGGCAGTGGCGTGAGTCCTGGACCTGAAAAGTTTCACAAAATCCAGAGTCGTTGGCATAGAAATGTCTAGAAAAGTCCCAACTTGCAGGCATGCCTTATTGTGGGAGTGATTGGAGGATCTCAGTCTCATGCATGCCCATGTTATGGGAGTGACTAAGGATTTAATGAAAAAAATTTCAGTTTTTCTTAGCGGTTGGTCACCTGGATGGGTTGGATGGCTCTTGGGGGGGTTCTATTACATGTGTAGAAGGTGAGGTCAGATGTGTTCCATTGGTTGCACTTCATTAATTGATATATAGGGAGTTGAATCATATCACAGTAACTATTCATCACACTTTTACCCTGGTTGGATGGTTACTTGGGTATATGTGGGAGGAGGGTGTTACACTTGTACTAGGTATATGTTTATGTTATGGACAGGTAATGTTGAGGGATACATCCAGAGAATGGAAGTAGTGTGATCAGTGGAATGCTAGAACATGCATGAATAGTGGAAATACACTAGAAACAAGGTTTCTTGGTAGATTTAGTTTGTGGTCTATGGATGTGCAATAATATTGTTGTATATATGTTGTATAGGTTGTGTATGTGATGTTGTGTGCATGCAATGTTGTGTACATGTTGTTTATGCAATGATATGTATAGATGGTGTTGTGTACATGTTGTTTATGTAGTGTTGTGTACATATGGTGCTATGTGCATGTTGGATATTTGGTGTTGTGCACATATGGTGTTGTGTGCATGTTGGATGTGTGGTGCTATGTACATATGGTGCTTCATGCATGTTGCATATGCGGTGTTGTGAACATATGGTGTGGTGTGCATGTTGTACATATGGTGCTATGTACATGTGGTGTTGTGTGTAGGTGGTGTTGTGTACATGTCGTTCATGTGGCGCTATGTACATGTGGTGTTGTGTACATGTTGTGAAGATGGTGTTGTGTATAGGTGGTGCTGTGTACACATTATGTAGCTGGTGTTGTGTAGATGTGGTGTTGTGTACTGTTGGAATGGGGTCTCCTAACAAGCTGCGAAACTGGATCATTTTGATTACTTTTGATTATATTTAATATAGCGCAGGGGTTTTGGGGTTGGTCAAAGCCCAAAATGCATTGTAATGGGTCAAAGGGTAAACTAGGGGTCTCAAAACCATGGGTTGCGGACCATAGGAAAGTTGGAGCTAGATTATTATAAATAGAGATTTATTTTGTATCGAAAAGGATAGGAATTGATGAGATATTGATGCGATCTATTGGTTAAGATATTTGTTTGGGTTTTGGGGGAACGGACCCCTACTCGCTATGTGCACGATGCTCCTAGTCTAGCTGTGTGTGGACCATGCTGCTGTGTGTGCAGGTTGGGAAGGGAATTGTAAGGAAGAGTTGATGAATGAATGAATGCGAAGGATTATTAGAGATCTGAATCTATCTGGTGCACATGGATGCAAATAGATATATACTTAACCCTGCAAAGAACCAAAGTAATCTGAACAGAACACAACCCTGCTTGCCTTACCCTTCCTTTCTCAAGGTGCGGAAACCTAGTTCCAGAACCCACCCATACTACTTCAAGTGAGACTATGACCTGCGAAAGTAGGTCACTACCGAAAGGGCCAATAGTATAGGGGTTTGTTGGCAAACCTTGCACACCAAACCTGGGTCAGGAACCCTCACGCCAACAAATGGTTCCATTGCCAGGACTGGAAGAGGTCTAAGAGAGGAATCAGGTAATGACAAGAGAAAACTGGAAGCCTGAAAGAAAAGAGATTGAGGACTGGTTCGAAAGGCAGATCAAAGAGTTCGCAGTAAAAGAAAATTGCAATGAGAAGTTAACGACAGAAAGGTGGAAAAATAGGTACATACTTACTGAAATCTAGAAATATTCTTTATGAATTTTGCAATTGAACTCCAAGAGTGGCTGGCCAGACTGGTGGAATTCCAAAAGTGCTGGAAGGATGAGCAGGTCACTTTGTGGACCTCGGAGTTGCTCGAACAGCTTCAGAAAATTGATAATACTATCACATGCATGGTGGATCACTGGGTGGATAGTGTGCTGTGAGGATTTGTAACAGCATTTGCTATTGATCAGTTTGTATCATACTCTAAAGTTGAACGATGATTTTTCAAAGGATTTCGAGGAAAATTCCTGAGGACATTACCATTGTTGATCAAGAAATTACTGTGCGAAAAGAGCATTCTGTGTAGTCATATGGACTGAATGACCTCAGATTTAGACGGGAGCGCGACTCACAATGGTAAGTACTATCGAACCAACCTTAACAGAGGGAGACCCACCTACAATCCGTTGCATTAACCTGCTGCACATGACCCCTCGGTGGTATCGCCACGTCAGATGCATAACAGTAAGAATTCGCCTGTACCACCACCCGCCCTAGACAGTAAAATGGTTGCGCACCTCAAACTTCCTACCTTCAAAGGGGTAGGAGAAGAAGACATGGACTGATTTTTGGTTTGTGGCAGAATCTGTCTGGGCAACGTAGAATGTGGCAAGCGATATGATAAAGAGGGCACAGTTGTCTTTATCATTCGAAGACAGAGCTCTAGACTGGTATATGCGATACGTTGCGCAGAATGGGACCGCCTCCATTCAAGATATCAAAGATGCTCTGAAACAACAATTCTGGAAGCCAAAATCTTATTCCCAGTTGGTAGTGGAAGTAAAAGACTTCAAACAAGGTGTGTATGAGTCAGTATGTTAGGTTGATCAGTGACTGAAGAAGGAAATTAGGGAAGGAGGGTTCGACTATCATAATAGAAAACATACAGAGTGGTTCATCGCTATGTTGTTACCCCACCTGCGCACTCCGATGAGTCATCATACCTTTGAATCGTAGGAGAAAGTTGTGGAAGTTTCTATGAAATTGGAAGTTGCACCCCAGGAGGATACGTCAGCAGGGGTACAACAAATCCAAGAGCAACTTGGGGCTATGCATATGGAAATATAGAGCTTGCGAAAAGAACGAGGAAAGGACATCTGCGCAGACCTCTGGTGCATCTGATTCCAGGTGTCTGGCCATACGAAGGATCAGTGTCCTCTGCTGACTAATTATATGCAAGCAAGAGGACCTAGTCTGATATGCCTAGGGGCAAGTAGAGAACCTATCCTGCTGTGACCAGGATCGGGTGGCTCTGCGCTTTGGTGTGATGACTTTCCGGTAGCAAGACTACATGATACAAGCCATTACCCTCATCTAGGTGCGTATGTCCCAGAACTAAAGCAACAATGGTGTCGATTCTATCGATAAGTGGGACATGATGAGCAGAACTGTTGCACGTATGACCTAATGATGGATCGTCGAAACTTATATCGGGTGCAATCGGACCCTGCATCACCAAGAATTGTTGTGCACTTTCGAGGATCACCGGCCCAAGGCAGAGGAGGTCGGGAAGGCAGCGCAGGTCGAGGACGGGGATAGCTAATATTTTATAACCGTGGGGAAATAAGGCACTTTGAAAAGGAATGCCCTAATCCTACTAGGCCTTCATGCAAGTATTGCAGGCAGCTAGATCATGAGGTAGAACACTGCCCAATTTTGATAGCCAAGATAAAGGAAACGCAACCTACCCCAACAAAAAACTTATAAAGAATTAAAACCAAGCTAAGATAGGTGGATCCGAGTGTAAAAGTCATGACACGTAGTGGGCTGGTCATCCAGGGAGCTGAGGGGGGACCTGCCTCTTGGAAAGGGGTGTCTTTCAACAAACAAGCATCACTAGAAGCCTCTGCGCAGCCTCAGATAGAAGAAGGAGTGGAGCCCTTCTCAAAAGCACGTCTAAATTTACTAAGGATTCTGCAGGCAGTAGAAAATCTCCTAGCGTTACTGAATACCTGTGTGTCTCAGCCCAATTTGATCCCTGAGACCAAGGATGTACACAAGTTGTACAACTATAAGAAATGCACCAGGAGAGATATGCGATTGACTGCGCAGATCGGAGACTATGAGATGGACCAGGTTATGTTAGATCTCGGTTCGGATGTGAACGTCTTACCAAAACAAACATGGGAACGAATAGGAGAACCTCAGTTGGAATGGTCCACTATTCAGCTACGAATGGAAAATCAGCAAAAGATCATCCCTCTAGGTAGGTTACCAAAAGTAATAGTGGACATCATAGAGGTACGGGCCCTAGATGATTTTGAAGTAATAGAAATAGTTGAAGATGTGGACCCCTACCTTGCGCCCCTTGGACTAGACTGGGCAATAGACATGGGAGGTGTCATAAATCTCAATAAATGCAGCATGGTATTTGAAAACAAAGGTACGCGTGTCATAGTACAACTAGACCCAGCAGAAGGTGCGAGGTACACAGAGCCGGCCTATGAGAAGGAGGAATTGAATCACATTTATACGATAACTGTGCAGGACGAAGATCGGGTTAACCCCACAGATGAAGGAATGCTCTGTTGGGAAAAGCACAGTGAATGCTTTTCCGATTCTGATGAAGAGCTGGAGAATTGGCAAGGTTGGTTGCATGAAGTTTCTGCGCTGCGAAGCCTTCAAACCATCAAGAATCTCTGTTGCATATATACCACAGAAAGAACCTCACCCTACCAAGAGGACGCAGGTGAATATCAACCATCTAATGAACCGAAGAATTCCATGGACCATAGGCCAGAAGCAGTACCGGTAACGCTATATGAAACACCTACTCATGGATTGGTATTCTTCACTCAAGGGAAATACTGGAGTAGGGTGATCCTACGCATAGGGACCCCTGTGGCTAGATGAGCTCCAAGGAAAGTTGACCTAAGTAGATAACTGTTGCGGAGCAACACTCAAGAGTGCAAGCGAAACTTTCCCAGAAAGAATTACTAGGGTACCACAACCCTTAGCATGTGTAGGATTACAGACCCGTCTAGAAATTAGAGGAATCTCAAATAATAAATGGCATCAGGACGTATGATGTAGGCATCTCAAACTAGAACCTCCTGCCCATGAGCGAAATGAAGGCCTCGACCAGACTGCTAACCAACTTGCAGATACACCTCACCTCGACCCTCACTCCAGCGACATATAAGCGTCATCTCTGGTCTGAAAACTCATGGACACAACCTAGGGCACGAAGGATAACCATTGGCATGTCCCGAGTTCCTAAGAAAATACCTTTGCAAGTACGAAAAACAGGAAGTAGGCTATCAGCATAGCAATTAATTAAAAGAACAGTCTGCAGGATTAAGGGTATGTGCCACGAACGAGCTCCTGCACCAATTAATAATTCTGGAGGGGGTGCATATGGGTGGCTAGCTTTGCATCAGACTATTTATTCACCATGTCATAGGCTTTGGCTATCTGCATTCTATTTTTTTGTGGCCATCCTTACTCTCTGTAATGCTCGTCTCTCTGTCAAAAGGATGGACCCCAACCTACCAAGGGAACTGCTAAGAGGACCAAGGGATTCCAAGTGTAGTAATAGGAGTGTGCATAGGCTTCTGGAAGAAGGGATTATTTATGAACCACACCCTGTAGGAACGCTATGGTACCAGGACCTGTTGCGACTGCTCTGCCTTTCCAAACACTACCTACTAGAAGAAACTTATGTCTACTCCCTCGCGCTGCTATAGTTCGCACTTCTGACCCAATTGCTGGGGATGTTCAAATAGACTTAACACAGTTATCTAGTACAAATTTACAAGGACTATCTTTCAGAGTGTTACAAGAAGTTCACCGTCATGACCGAGACAAGTGACAGCAATATAACATACCTCTAGAAGAACGAGCCCAGCAGATTTCCATGGTCACTGATGCTATGCGTATTATTTAGGAATAGTTGGCGCGGGGAATCCAATTGGCCAAAACGGCCATGAAGATATGGATGGTAGTACAACAACATGCCACGGTTCAGCATATCCAGTAGGAATTACAGCTGGCAGAAAATGTTCTAGATCAAGTCCGAGCCTCCACACCTTCCCCCAGTTCCACCCAGTGCCTAGCCACCATAGACAAGATTGAGGACCTTCGACACTCCAAGAAGGTCATTCAAAAATGGTTGAATCCATCATCTAATACTGCACTCCAGCTCACACACGATGCTTAGTCCGCCATCGCCCATTTCCACAGGCTGTTAGAATAGATCACTACGAATACAGATGGGTCTGCCTCCCTGATGTTGGTCAACATTGTGCAGCAAGTTGCGGCCCAAATTCTGGACATACTCCCTCCGCTTATACACACTCTGGACACTTTGTGCATGCAAATGGAAGCCGCACCAGTGTAGTAACTCGGGATGAGTCACAAGATTGTGTTGGGGGAATTTTCGAACAGGGTCTCCTAACAAGTTGTGAAACTGATCCAATTTGATTACTTTTGATTATATTTAATATATCATAGGGGTTTTCGGGTGGGTCAAATCCCCAAACGCATTGTAATGGGTCAAAGGGTAAACTGGGGGTTTGAACACCATGGGTTGCGGACCATAGGAAAGTCGGAGCTAGATTGTTATAAATAGAGATGTATTTTGTATCGAAAAGGACAGGAATTGATGAGATATTGATGTGATCTATTGGTTAAGCTCCTAGTCCAGTTGTGTGTGGACCCTACTGCTGTGTGTGCAAGTTGGGAAGGGAATTTTAAGGAAGGGTTGATGAATGAATGAATGCGAAGGATTATTAGAGATATAAATCTATCTGGTGCACGTGGATGCAAATAGATATATACTTAACCCTGCAAAGAACCAATGTAATATGAACAGAATGCCGCCCTGCTTGCCTTACCCTTCCTTTCTCAGGGTGCGGAAACTTGGTTCCAACGCCCACCCATACTACTTTGGGTGGGACTGTGACCTACAAAAGCAGATCGCTGCCAAAAGGGCCAGTAGTATAGGGGTTTGTTGGAAAATCTTGCACACCGAACCTAGGTGAGGACCCTTGAAGCCAACATGTACATCTTGTATAGGTGGTATGGTTTACATGTTGTACATGTGGTATTGTGTGCATAGTGTGTCGTGCACATGTTTTTTTGTGTACATGTGGTAATGTACATATGTATTTTGTAGTTGTGGTATCGTGACATGTGTATTTGTTATGTTTTACTTTGTGTATGTATATGTATTGTGTAGTACATCAAATGTATGTGTTTGTATTGTGTTGTGTTGTACATAAATATAGATGTATTTATTGTGTTGTGTTGTATACCAAATGTAGGTTTATGTATTTTTTTGTGTTGTACACTGGGTGTAGATGTATGTGTGGTATCATACACTGGATACAGTTGTATGTGTTGTGTTGTACACGAGGTATAGGTGTATGTGTTGTATGTCAAGTGTAGGTGCATTTATGGCTTGAGGGGTCCTGACCCAAGTTTAGATTTAGCGTGCAACCAAAAAATCCCTCTTAATACTGGCCCTTTCGGTAATGGCCTGCTTGCGCAGGCCAAAGCCTCACCTGAAGCAATATGGGGGGGTAATGGTAGTAGGCTTCCACACCCTTGGAGAGAATCAAATGAAATGGGCACCTTCAGATATTTTTTACTACACAGACTAACTTGTGCACTAGAAACCCTAACCAGAAACCCTAGGGTAATTATCATTGCTTAATCCTATGTGCATGCACATAAAATATATTTGTAATCCCTTTAATAGTTCTAACAATGTGATATTCAGCCCCTACAGCAATAGATCTATTCAATTAACATTCATGGCAATAGTAAAACAAGTACACAACCGATCTAATCATAGATAATATAAATTTAATACAGTAAACAAAAATCATATGCAGAAATAGACCATAAAGCAAGTCATAGATGCATTTGGTCCACAGAGTTATCAAAACAAGTCTTTATTCATCACAGTTCACTAGAACCCTTACAATCCTTCAAATTACCCACGCACATAGCCAGCTGGGTCTGCACAGACCCAGACTAAGGTCTTCGCACACATAGCCAATGGGAGCCTTCTAGACACAGACGCTTACACAAATTCACTTTAGAGTTTGGCCGTTCATCAAAACATACTTTTATACTACCCTATGTGACTCGATCTACCTTATACATTAGCCTACGATCGTCCTAAGGTCTGCAAACCAAGGTTTGAGACTCCTAGATTTATCGTTTAACCCATTACAACTCATGAAGGTGCTTTGACCCACCCCAAAGCCCCTTGACCGTGCATTGCATAGCACACATGACTCAAAACTAAAAAAAATACTATTATTTACTCCCAAAAATGTGGTCCTAAGGGACCTTGCTCCAATATTTCCCCAACACAATATTGTGACTCGTCCCAAATCACAGAGGCGATGGGGTCCTCATATTTTTTCATAGCCCCTCAATGGCGGTTGTGAAGGGTGCAAGGACATTCGCGCTCTAATCAGCATAACTCTAAGCCGTGTCCACCAGCTTCTGAGAGGTAAGCCCCTCTGCTGAAAGACTGATACTCTGGTATGTTTTTCTCAAGTTCTTGACGGAAGCATCTAGGTCCTGTGAGATCTTCATTTCTTCGTCTACCCACAGCTTCATGTGGGTGTTCAAGATGTGCTCTTTCCATTCAGGTCTTTAATCTCGTCGCATAGCACCTAGATCATCTGTAATTGTGGCATTCTCTGAGCAGGCACAAGTGTGGGCAGTGCCTCCTGAAGCTCATCAAATATCTTCTCCTTGGCGCACATCTCCTGCAATATTTTCTTGACAAGTGGATCGGTTTGTACCAAATTCCACAAGCCCATCGTTGCATATAATAGTTGAGTACCCTTGGTGACTAGTGCTACAATTCTTGTTTAAGCTTCCTTGACTAAGGCAGTGTGTTGCGCTCGCACTTCTGACAGAGTTTCTAGTTGGAGCTTTGCTTGCAAATCCGCGATCTGCTGCTCAAAGTATGCCTTAACCGCTTGCACTTCTGAGTGGGAGGCCTTCAAGGCTGTGACTAGACTTTTGACCTTGGCTTCAGGTGAAGCCAAAGTAGGGATGGCAACCTCATGAAGGTCACCGCAAAGTCGATCAATCAAATTCTCTAATTTAGCACACTGGGCTACCACTGCCTGATGAGTTGTCTGTGTCTATAGAGACTCTTTTGTACATGTGACAAAAATTTTCTTGACCTCTATGAGTTGTTGGTGCATGTGCCCCTCGTGACACTGCACCTCATATGTGATGATTGTTTGTATAGTGTGTAGCTTCCCACTGGGACACATAAATAGGTCGATTCTAACCTCTGGACATGTCTAAACCTATGTATGCAAGATAGGTTGTTCCATCGTAACCGCAACTCTAGGGAATGGGTAGATCTCGCTATCTGTTGTGATGAAAATCATGCTGGTGCTCACGCTTGCCTGATCTAGTCTCGATTAAATCACGCTCACTTCAATGATATCGGTGTTTAGCTGAAGGACCTACAACCTGATCTATAGTGCCTCTAATTTAGCTCTGTACTACTCCTTAAGCATAGTCCATTGATCCTTGGAGGCAGATTTGACCACATCCACGATTTTGTCCAAGTCATCATCTGTGAGAGTGAATTCCTCAATTCCTCTTGTCTTGGATCCTTTTTTATTCTTGCACAGGCCCTTGGGGGTTTTAGCATTGCACTTCATACCTCTAGGGGACTCGGCTCCAGTACCATCTTGGAAATTTGTGCCACTAAGATCTACGTCCAGCTCTTGATCAGCTTCCTTCTTCATTTCTTTCTCGACTTATTTCTATTTTTCCTTCTCAGTGACCTACTTTTCTTCTTTCTCTTTAGCTGCATCTATTGTCTCTTTGGCGAATGTTGAGGCTGTGACAGGCTGGGCAGAGCCTAGCCTAGTCTTCCATGCATTGAGCTAAGTCGCAATGACCTGGTTTATTTCAGCTTATGTCACCATGTAAGGTAGGTTTTACCATACTAGATATTTGTGCACACATATCTTAACATTGTGCATTGAAATATTAAAGTCGACAATGGCTTTGTAATTGTCGTGCATAGCAAGGGACAACCAGGTCTTCCAGTGGATAGATATAGTTAATGTACCTTCGAATAAGAACCAAAAGATCTTATTCTCCATTATGCGCTTTGGGTCTGTTGAGTCCCACAAATTTGTATAGAGAACCCCTTCAAAAACACTAGGTTTGACATCCGAGAGGGTTGCGCTCTCTAGCATCTCCCACGTAACCATAGATATAAATTTCTTTCCTTCTTCCTGCGCCTCGCACACATTCTCAAATAACTCACTTCAAAGGAATTGCGACCAATTAAAGCCTATACCCTTCTCGAACTGCCCGGCCAGTGCGATGATGTGCATAGGGACCACCTTAGGCTTTCATTTATGCATCATTTTACAATGCAGCACTAGGGTTCCCAGGTGCATCGCTAGATCCTCAAGTTGCTACACCAGGAAGCCCCTGGTATCCTATCCCACATTGTAGTCATTTTTTACCTTGGCAGCCACTTTTAGCTCATGGCTCTTTCCATAATTAGCCATGGGATGGGGTCCCTTCTTTGGTAGGCTGGTGATCTGGTAGATCAGTGTGTCATCAATTTTAATTATGTTCTTGATCCAAAGGCACCCATCGTACACCAACACCAGCAACTACACACACATATATCCGTGATGGGATATCTGCTAAAGTGAGAAATCCTTAACAGATTGATAATTCCAACATTACTCAACCTGCGCGCCCAAGGCATAGGCTATACCTTCACAATTCCGGGATACACCACCCACTCGTGGTAGTACTCTGGCGCTGATTCAGGGAATGTATTCTCATTCGCTATATCATAGTCATCGAAATTTATTGAAGGGATATTCCCAAACATATACCCCTCCAACGTGACAGTCTCTAGGATCAATGGAATTTGTAGGTAAACGTGCATGGTGTCGAAATCCTTTGGCACCTTTACAAAGGGTTCGCGTGGCCTTACATACTTTGGGAGACATGAGATGGCATCAACAAAGAGTGCGGCCTCATCAATTGCACTCATGGGTCTCTTCATCGGGTCACCTATAGAAGACCTATCCTTTGGTGCCTAGCATGGGGACGTGATCTGTCTAGGCAATGTTCATGAATTTGAGGATGATCCCTTGGTCATATTTCCCTTTCCTTTGGCAGGTGTGGAAATGACTTCATGCTCTTCGAGGACGACTTCATTTACATCATCATAGCTTGGTTTAGAAGATGCCACAAGCGGCACAAAGTGCTCCTCAGACTGTGCACTCTTAGTAACGGGGTTAGTGGCCGTCATTCTAGGCTTGAAGATAAATTCAGGGTTGCTCATGTTGGATGCAGGGGTATAATGGCCAGACATATAGTTCACATAGATATTGAAAAGGCATAATTCACTCAAACAAAAAAGGAACAAAATGCTACTTGCTTCCTTAACTTTATAGGCAACCCATGGTAAAAATGGCTAGAACTTCATTAATGGCACCTTATCCCTGTAAAAGCGGTCAAAAATCTTGTAATATCTCCTCATTAAAGGTATAAAACCCACTCCATCCAATGGTAAAATCGCTTTTTCACCCACATTTACTGTTCCAATGGCTACTTTTTCCCACTGCGCACTACCTCTACGCTCACGTCACACCTGCCTGTGTATGTCCTCTACGCAGTGCGCAGACAAGTGGATTTTGATTCTCCTTCCATATTTTCATTTGGTATGCATAGGTTTATCCCTAAATGACTTCAATTGGCTTCTGGTTATGTACCCAGGGAGACTCTCGCCGCACAACGTGGCCAAGCACACCTCACCTCCATTAGTGATCTTCTTCACAATATACGGACCCAACCAATGATTTTCGAACTTCCTTGGGTGACGCACAAACTAAATATCGTACAAAAAGACCAAATATTCTTCCTTGAATGCCCTCTACCAGATGTGCCTATCATGCCAGGAATTTTTTCATGTCTTCCACACTTGCTGATGAAAGTTAGAAATAAACCAATCCTCCTCTAATGCAACCAATTGTGATAGGCGTTCCTCCATGATGTATGGTTCAGCCATGTTAGTTAGTACTGCGATGCGTAGGCTTGCAACGGCATATTCCATTGGCATGATGGATTCCTGGCCATAAACCATCATGAATGGTGTCTTACCAGTCAACTTCTTGCATGTAGTCTGGTAAGCCAATAAGACAGAAGGGATTTTCAAGTCCTAATAATTTCTATCTTCATTACAGATATTTGTGAGTGCATTCTCCAATATTTTGTTAAAGGATTCCACTGCACCATTTTCCTAAGGGTGAGAGGGGTAATCTTCCGATGATGTATCTGAAATTCCTTTGTTAGAGCTTCAATGGTCTCATTAACAAAATGCATACCCCGATCACTCATCAATATCTTTGGACACCCAGATCTAGTCAAGATATTTTCAAAAATAAATTGCGCAGCTGTATTTGTTGTACAATATTTTACTAGCTTGGCCTTTTCCTGTCTAATGACCTAATCTGTTACAGTGATGATATAGCACACGTCTTTTTCCTGGGAGGAATAATAGGACCAACAAATTCTATGTCCCATTTTTTCAAAAGCCTGCAGGTCCATCTATGGCTGCAATGGCATTTCATCTCTACACAATGACTTCCCTATTCTTTTTCATGCATCACAAGCTTGACTATATGCATGTGCACCACTGTGTAGCATGGGCCACCATAACCCAGCACACAGCACCTTCTACGTAGTGGCTTTCCCTACATAGTGGTCTCATGCCACTCCCCCATGAGCTTTAGCCAAGATGTCATGTCTTTCATGTTCTAATACATACCTTATTAACACTTCATCCACTCCCAACTTCTACATTTGACTAGAAGTAAATGTAAAGCCAGCTACATGCGAGACCAACTCCTTCTTTTGTTGCACCGATTATTCAGTAGACACACTACCAGTAGTAAAAAAGTGAATGATATCTATAAAGTGTTCATCAACCACTTTAATAGAAAATATTTGTGTGTCAAGTAGTCCCTCCTCCACACTATTTGGTTCCTCCCCATTATCAATGTGTGATAAGTGATTAGGTCCAGCATTCAATCTACCTGGCTTAACAATGATTTCGAAATCATATTATTGAAATAGCAATAGCCATATACAAATATTCCCTTCCAACACAAGCCTGTTGACTAGGTGCTTTGGAGAAGAGTGGTCAATGAACATCTTGAAGTGCCCTCCTAGCAGATAGTGCCTATATTTCTATAGAGCATATACCATAGCTAATCCTTCCCTCTTTGGTTGAGTAGTGGCGCTTTGCACTGGAGAGCTTCCTACTTGCAAAAGCAATGGGGTCATCAATATCTCTTTCACATGGTTGCACTAAGATAGATGCCGGATGCATCCACATGCACATGGAAGACCTTGGACCAATCAGGGAATATTAAAATCGGTGCAGTAACCATATTTTCCTTTAGCACCTCAAAGCTCTTTTGGAATTATTCATCCCAGAAAAGGAACACATATTTCTTCATCAACTTCTCCATGGGTGCAATGATCAAAGCATATCCCTGAATGAATTTTCTATAATATCCTATGTGTCCTAGAATAGAGCATAGTTTTTTATCATTGGTAGGGACCTACAAGCTGATAATAACCGTAATCTTGGCTAGATCTACCATAAACCCTTGTTGACAAACAATATGGCCTAACAAGATTCCAAAAGTAACACAGAAGATACACTTCTTCAAGTTAAGAGAGATTTTATTCTTCCTGTAGGTGTTGAACATCATACACAAGTTGGACACATGCTTCTTTACCAATCCAAACACAGTCCAATCATCGAAGTACACTTCCAGAAACTTGTGCATGAACTCCTTGAATACAACTACTACTACGCGCGAGAATATAGCAGGTGCATTCTTTAATCCAAAAGGCATGATTGTGTATTGGAGGGATCCCCATTCTATTGCAAAGGTGGTCTTACTTCAATCTTCTAGTGCAATCTTGATCTGATGATACCCTGAAAATCCATCTTTGAAAGAGTAGGCCTGTTGTCCTCCGACATTTTCCAATATCTCATCTGAAAATGGAGTAGGTTAGGTGTTGTGTAACCAGCTCCAAAAATAGAAGAAAAGAGATATCAACGCCTTATAAATAAGCCACTTCGAGGGGGCAACCTCCAATACATTACATAAATGAACAAATCTTGGATGATACAAATGAACAAAACCTCCTTCTATAAATAGGAGTCCATGGGGCCACAATATAATCCTAGTGGGGCCACAATGTAATCCTAGTCGACCTAACAGTAATAATCTATGGGCACAATAATAACAATATGGGGGTTACAGGGGTACAATAATAACAATAATGGGGGCTACACTAACATAATAAGGGGCTATACTATTAATATAGGGACTTAACATGCCCCTCTCCTTCAAACAAGTGTTATCCTCAACGCTTGATTATTTCTTGATACTTCTATATAAAATTCTCATCCTCCAATGTGAAATATTTTATAGGAAAGTTCTTCCACTTACTGAGATACTATGAAATTGATCGTAATTTTTGAGTTCTTGTTTCTATGACTGCTTCATAACTTCTTTCGATGTGATGTTGATCTTCCTGTTGTTTCATTAGATTCTGCACCAAAGTTGGGTTATCCTTTGAGAGTTGGAGAACTTGTTGTTGATGCTCGATGTGATCTTCCATTAATTAATCATCCATATTTGCTATTATTTGATCCTTAAAACCATCCAACTTAGCCTCCATTTCTGCTTTTAAACCATCTATTTCATCTTCAGTTGCTCTTCGTAAGATTGAAACTTGTTGCACTTGGTACCGTAATTTTGATATCTCATACTGCAACTCTTCCTCTTCATGCGTCATAGTATAGCTTTTTGAGGGATTAATGGGTATGGAATTATTTTTTGGAGGCATTATAGAACCCAATACTGATAAAAATTCTAAAATATTCCCTTGGAATCAATTCAAATTGATTCTTCAAACAATATTTATGCAATTCGGAAAAATACACACATTTTTCTTGCTTTTGAGGAGATCGATATTGAAATTGGATTATCTTTGCGATTGTCGCACTGAAATATTTTAATTTCAGTACCAACGTAGCCCTCTAAATTATCTTTCAAATGCCACAGGTCTGACCTGATTTGGATTCTCCCAGACAAAGTTGTGTCCAATCTCCCACAATGACCTAATTCTGGACTGGTTCAGTAGAACGAATTTGTATGACTTGCCACATGTCACTGTTTCGTCCTTTGTCTCTGAAATTTATAGCCAAGAAACTACAGTCCGTTTAATTGTGACCAATTTTTACGACACTCCAATCCGATGCCCAGAGAGAGAGTTATTAAACTTTTCCCATGATCACCTCTTTGAGATGAAATTCAGGAGCCTAAAAAAGCACTACCTTCCATAGATCATATCTCCAAAAATATTGCAAACCAAGCTCTGAAATGTTTTTAAAAAATTTCCTCAGGATTTCAGCTTCGCACCATATGAATTTCAGATTCTGAACCTTCGTAGAAAAAAATTTATAGCGCAAATTCCACGATGACCTGTTTAGGAGCCTAGAAAAAGACCTAACTTCCACAGATCATATCTCCGAAAATATTGGGAACCAAGCTCTGAAATTTTTAGAAAATCTTCCTCAGGATTTTGGCTTCGTACCCTAAAAATTTCAGCTTTTGAAACTTTTTATAAAAATATTTATAGCGAAAATTCCACGATGACCTGTTTGGACCAGCGAAACCCTAGAATCCAAAGCTCTGATACCAAATGTTGTGTAACCAGCTCCAAAAATAGAAGAAAAGAGATATCAACGCCTTAGAAATAAGCCACTTCGAGGAGGCAACCTATAATACATTACATAAATGAGCAAATCTTGGATGATACAAATTAACAAAACCTCCTTCTATATATAGGAATCCATGGGGCCACGATATAATCCTAGTGGGGCCACAATGTAATCCTAGCCGACCTAACAATAATAATGTAAGGGCACAATAATAAAAATATGGGGGTTACAGGGGTACAATAATAACAATAAGGGGGGCTACACTAACATAATAAGGGGCTATACTATTAATATAGGGACTTAACATTAGGGGTCATGTATGCATGCATCATTCATTTTGTGTAGGTCCATAGAAATCCTTATTTCTCCCTTAGTCTTATTTTCCTGAACAACCATCGGGCTCACCCAACCAGAATGTTCCACAGGCTCAATGGTTCCTGTAGCAACCATTTTCTCCTGTTCTTCCTTCACTTTCTGCTTATATTTTTGATTTAACTGGTATGGTCACTGCTTGATGGGATGTGCATCTACTTTTAGATTTATTTTCATAACTCCCAAATCTCCTACAATTCCCCTGAGCTCAGAAAAATTTGTGGGAACTAGGTCCTGATATTCTGTCAACAACTTTGTAGCCTCTCCCACTATGTCATAATCCCAATAATATCCTATTTTGGCCAACTTGGGTTGTTGCTCTGTCCAAATTTTTACTTCCCTTAGTTTTAAAGGCTTAGTTACATCCACCATTCCTAATAAGTGACATGCAACTGCACATTCCCCCTCGGATTCTAGAATATTTATATGTCATGGGTCTTTATCGTTATCTTCCACTAACATATTTCTATAGCTGACAATATCCTACATCTTCGCTTCCCATTCTAGCGCAAAAAATTCTATCTGAGGCTGGGAATCATCAAAGACAAATGCTTCTATATCATGCAGGGCTTTTTCCAATCCCTCTGATCCACCAGTCATGCCGAAGGTTAACAAAAAAATTTCAGTCATTGTAACCCAATTAAGGGTCCCTCAACACAGCTCCATCTCCAAATACCATGTATTAGGGATTGGCCCCAATGTATGGACAAACATGTGAACCCATTCGGCCTTGGGCTTCTTGTCCCAAACCTCCATCCATGTAGCCAGGTGTTTGCACAGATCACCTCGGCCACCAAAGATCTCAGTTGGTGGGGCAATGGGTTTCTCAAAGTTTAACCACATCATTCTGTTGCTTTCCTCCCAATCCTTAAAGGTCCTCTTTTGCATATCCCATCAACAGGTTGGAGTTGCATGCATAGCAAGATCGAGTGCCCAAAACCTTCACTATTTTGGAACAACGTTTTCTATTTTTTCCAGAAATAAAAAAACATTGCTAGAACCATCAAAATAGGGTAATTCTTGTACCTATGAGGAGATGCATCACAATTTTTTAGTGACTCTGAGGTAGCATAGTGAAGAAACATCATCTAGACAGTTCTTTTCCCAATACCATATAGTAGGGATTGGCCCCAACATATGGATACACATGTGAACCCATTCAGCCCTGGGCTTCTTGTCCCAAACCTCGATCCATGTTGCCAGGTGTTTGCGTGGATCACTTCTACCACCAAATATCTCAGTCGGTGGGGTAGTGGGTTTCTCAAAGTGCAACTGCATCATTCTACTACAATCCTCCCAATCCTTAAAGGTCCCCTTGTGCGTATCCCAACAACGTGTTGGAGTTGTGTGCATAGCAAGATCGAGTGCCTAGAATATTCGCTCTTTTGGAACAAGGTTTTCTAGTTTTTCCATAAATAAAAAGCCATTGTTAGAACCATCAAAATAGGGTAATTCCCTTACCTATGAGGAGATGCATCACAAATTTTTAGTGACTTTGAGGTAGCATAACACAGAAACATCATGCAGATGATTCTTCCAGTTCTCCATTTCTCCATCTAAATCTGAAAAACATGAGATATCCTTTTCCCAATTCAGCATGCCATCAGCGGTTGGGTTGATCCAATCCTCATCTCGTGAATTCAACATGTAGATATAGTCAACATAGTCTCCGTCATGCACTAGTTCTATATATCTCTCCCCTTCCATGAGATCTAAAGGTACTATAACCCGAATACCATTGTTTTCAAATATCATACTCCTGCACTTCAAGTTGATAATTCCCCCCATGTAAATGGCCCAATCCACCCCTAGTAGCGCAGGGCAGGGGTCTGCGTCATCCACGATTTGTATTACTTAAAAATCAGCGCATATTACTCCAGCAATATCTACCAGAACCTGTGGGAGTCTTCCTAATGTGATAATATTATTTTTATTAGCCATGCGCAGCTGAATGGTGGACCATTCCAGTTTTGGCTCACCCATATTCTTCTAGGTCTTCTTACGTACGACATTCACATAAGATCCCAATTCCAAAATGACGTGATCCATCTCATATTCACCAATTTTCACGGTTGTGCGACCAGTTCTCTTCTTATACTTATAGATCTTGTTCACAACCTTGCTCTCAATTCAAGGCAACTCCTTATCCCCACGACTATCTATTAGAACCTAAAGGTTGTATAATACTTTTTGGTTATGAAATAGCTTGACGCATGCTTGCAGGAAATGTTTAACCTCATCATCAATCTTGGCTTCTATGATTGACTTGGATGTGGACACACCTGGAGCAAAAAAATATTTTCTAGCTTCTACAAAAGTCTCCTTCTCCTTCTACAGGTTGAGGCCTTCCTTATTTTCAGAAGCCTTTCTGATCCATGGCTCTACATCAACCTTCTTTCCCTTGTCTCCTCTAGTGGTAGCACCACTGCATGTAATTACATTTACACTCAAATCATCCTCTCACAGCTCAGCTCTAACCATTTGTATATTTTTCGTAGGCCTTTGTGGTTGTTCTCTTGCATTCTAACAATCAAAACAGGAAAATCTTCAATAACATGATCAAATTGTCTACAATACCTGCAATATTTTCACGTAGGGTTCGGACAATCATGCACAAAGTTCCCAACATCTCCATAGTTGTAGCACATAAGTTTTCCTCTTCCACGACCTGCACCTCCACCTTTCCCTCCTCCCCTTCCTCTGGCTAGGGATCCACCATGCCCAAAGGGGGATGCTAGTGAATATTTGTCGACCTGCACTCTATAGAGGTTGGCCTTGTCTATCATCAGATCAAATGTGTGACAGTGGTGCTCATTATGGCCAACCGAAGAGTAAAACCTACACCATTTATGCTTCAATTCTGGTACATAACTTCCTAATCAGGGGCAGTGGTTTGTGTCATGTCGTCCAACCACTTGAAAATCAGCACACCATAGTGTGGGGGTACCACTAGGGCCTGGCCACAATGGATTTTTCCCTCCCGCTTGCATGTAATATTGAAGAAAGGTAAATTGATCCTTTGTGTGACCAAAACCCTTACAACGTATACACCATACATCTGCGCCAACTTCTTTCCCTCTGTCCCTGTGTAGGCTCTAAATTTCCAAATGCATTGATTCTAGTTGATTTTGGATTTATAGGGTTCCAATTTGGTCATCATTTCTGGGTGTGGCTTCCATCTTCATAGAAACTTCAAGATCCTCTTCTTGAGAATCAATTTTTTGTTGATTCAAAGGGTCACGCAGGTGTGGCAAGAGCATGCCAATGAACCATTATTTATGCTGCTTATCATCATAGATAAATCCTTCATCGCTGATAGTGCACTTCATTCATTGATCTGCCTCCCAGAAATATTTGTTTGGTTCTTGTCAGATTTCTTTCAGCTCTATTACACATTGTGAGTATGACTTCGGTTTTATGAACTACTGCTTCAAATATTTCTTGATCTCATCGATATTAAAATCAATGTTCTAAGCCAGATATCCCATAAACTAGTCCAGCGCATGACCCTTAAACACCATAACTAGTTGTGCCCTCTTTACATCATCAGTATTGACATGTTGTGTAGTCTATACTACTTCTGCAACAAACCAGAATCTTTCCATTTCCTCATCTCCCACACCCTTGAAGGTGGGTAGCTTCATATGTGCATCCATATTTCCTCCTAGTGGTGATGGAGGTGGGGTAGGAGATGACTTATCCCTACGCAAGTTCGATTTTGGGGTGGCCAGAGGGGTACCTTCGGCGTGCGTAGCCTCACCACTCTCTGTATCACTATTAGGCGGGTTTCTCATAGGTTTGTATACAAACTGTCTCCTTTTTAGCTAACCCAAAAGTAATTTTCACTGTGCGTAGTTCTTTCGACTTCGGTTGGTTTCATTCACTCGATGCGACTGCACAGAATACCCTTTTCACACGATAGCATCCTAATTAGTAAAGTCAGAGAGTGTATGAACTTACCTCTCAGTCCTTTCAAAAACGTCCTTTCTGCTTTAGAATATGACACAAACTGATCTACTACAAAAAAATTTACAAACCCACCCAAAATGTTGTCAACCCAATGGTCTACAGTGCAGGTGATGGAGTTATCAGTGTGCTCTAACTGTTGGATCAACTTAGGTGTCCACTAAGTGATCTTCTCGTCCTTCCAACAGGTCTGAAATTTAGCTAGTCTCAATAACCACTCTTGTAATTCATGTGAAAAGGTCAAAAAGAAGATTTCGTGGACCTCTGTGACAATATACTTATGTTCCCACTCTTCAGCAGACAAATTCTTACTTTTGTTCCACTTGATGGATAATTCCCATATATTTTGCTCAAAACAGTATTCTAATTCAGTATTTGATGGCTACCACAACATCTAATATCTCTCAAAATGATCCTGGTCCCAACAACGGAACCATTTGTTGGCTTGAGGGGTCCTAACCGAGGTTTAGAGTTAGCACACAACCAACAAAACCCTCTTATTGTTGGCCCTTTTGGAGATGACCTTCTTTCATAGGCAAAAGTCTAACCCAAAGCAATATGGGGGGGCGTTGGAACTAGGTTTCCACACCCTGAGAGAGAATCAAATGAAGTGGGCACCTTCATATCTGTTTTACTACACAGACTGACTTGTGAACCAAAATCCCTAACCATAAAACCTAGGTTAATTATCACCAGTTAATCATGTGCACACGCATAGACAGTATATTCGCAATCCCTTTAACATTTCTAACAATGTGATATTTCGGCCTTACAACAATAGATCTATGCAATTAACATTCATGTCAATAGTAAAATAGGTACGCAACCGATCCAATCATAGATAATATAACTTTAATGCAGTAAATAGAAATCGTATGCAGAAACATATCATAAAGCAAGTCACAGATTCATTTGGTCCACAGATTTATCAAAACATGTCTTTATTCATCATGGTTCACAAAAACCCTGACAATCATTCACATCTACCCACACACACATCCAACAGGGTCCGCACACAGCCGGACTAAGGTCTCCATGCACATATCCACAAGGAGCCTTCTAGACATAGACACTTACAAAAATTCACTTCAGAGTTCAATTATTCATAAAAACATACTTTTCTACTACCATATCTAACTCAATCTAGACTTCTACTTATACCATACCCGACGCTCATCCTAAGGTCCAAAAACCATGGTTTGAGGCTCCTAGATTCACCCTTTAGCCCATTACAACTCATGAAGGGACTTTGACCTGCCCCAAAGCCCCTTGACTATGAATTTCTTAGCACGCATGACTAAAAACTACAAAAAATACTATTATTTACTCCCAAAAATGTGGTCCTAAGGGACCCTGCTCCAACATGCATGTATTGTATGTGTTGTGTGGCATGTGTGGTTGTATGTGTGTCATCCATACTATGAATATGTGTGCGTGGTTGAAGAGAAGGCACCATGTATTTTTTGGGTGTGGCAACCGATCTAGTGTGCATACAAAAAGGACCAATTGAAGGATAAGTATCAATATTTTATTTTAGTTTCAATTATGCACATGATCTATGATTTTGGTTTATGATTATTACATGTGATCTATGATTCCAATTTATGATGGTTAGATGTAATATATGGTTTTTATCATGATGGTTGTGTTTTGAGCTAATCGGATGTGATATGTTTATACATGATGATTGGTCAAAGAGATATTTTGACTTATTGTGAAAAGAAGTGAAAAAAATTGCAACTGTACCTTATTAACAAGCTACCAATGAGGTATGATGTGAATTTATTTAAATTTGTTTTGAGTCTAATGGAAATTATGTGCTTGGTACAGGAAAGCATGATGAAGCCCATTTTGGGTGGTTGAAATTTATTTCAAGAATGTTAGGAGCAATTGTGGAAAGAACTAGAATAGGAAGAAACACGTTGGTAAAGCACTTCAGGAGCAGGGCCATTATGGGACACTACCACCCAATAGTGTCCATTTATTGCCATGAACATGCTATGAATGATATGATGGATTTGAAGTAGGAATATTCCTTGGTTTTTGGAGCTTCTGATGCGAGGAAACCTTACCAAGGGATGGATCATCGAGGAAATTGGATGTCGGGGAACTTGGAAGATGAGTGACTACATGGAAGGGGGTGACTAGATTTCCTGAGGGACTATGTAGAGGAGAAGGGAAGGTCGAGGAATGGATTTGTTTTGGTCATTATGATTTCCAGAGGAATTAGATGTACATTGGGAGTTTGCCCTCGAACAATGAGTCAAAAAAATTTCACTAAGAGGAAAAGTGGCACAAAATTGTAGCGTTGGGCATTGGATGTAGGCATCGTATCCTTTTATTTTTTTTTTGAGAAAATGTGCATATGTTTATATGTGTATATTATTGTAAATACTATATCGAGCTGGATCTATATAGCTCTATAAACAATATGGTTATTTGTTGGTTGAAGAAAATGTACATAAGTATATGTGGTTGTTATTATAAATACCATAATGAGTTTTGTTATAAAGCTGCAGTAAATAGTATGTTTATCATGTTTTCAGTAAGTGGTCATTGCAAATACTACAATGAGTTGTGTTATAAAGCTCCATAGGTAGCATATTTTGGTTTGTAGTAGTTTTACTAGTTTTATGTGTCATAGAACAACGAGGAAAATGTTCCCATAAGGGGGAGGGGTCTATAACAACTCTGGGTTAAAAATCCATGTAATAAAATTAATAAAGGAAAAATAATACCAAGGTCACGAGACGCGTATTCCAAGTTGAATGTTAGGAAAAACATCCTATTGGGTGTTCATTTGGTTTATCATGGTTAAAAGAAATTGGAAAACACTTTGAAAAGGAAAGAGACATTAATTGGAATTTTGATTATGAAAATAATGGAAAATAGGAGAAAAGGAACGATAAAGGTCACATGTTGAACGTGAGGAAGAAAATTAATGAAAATAATGAAAATTAAAGAAAATAGAGGCCTTAAAGATAAAAATTCTTTTGAGGATCAGTCGGTAGCTTTTGACAGTTCTATGGTGGAACTCTCTCTTTATTCTCTCTACTATCTCATACTCTTGAAAACTTAGAGAATTCTTGGAGAACTCTAGCATTGGATTAATGAAATCAAAAGGAAGGAAAAACAAGGCAAAGGAAAGCAAAGATAAAGCAAGGAATAGTTGGATAAAGTCACTACAACGGGATTACTTATAGGTATTGAGTTGCATGTATGACTTCCTTGCTATTTTTGGCATTCATGGTACATGCATGTGTGTATTTGGTTCCCTAGTTGTCATTGGCATGGGTTTTCCTAGGTCTGACAATGGTTTTCAACCTTGCCTTTCCATTTTCAGATAGCCATGGTGTGGTGGGTTTTCTCTTACCTGGTTGAGATGGACTTCCATATGGTTTCAAAATTGAGAGGGGTGGTCTCAGGAGGAAACACAAGGCCTAGGAATACCTTGACCAATGATGGAAGGATACATGGTAAAGCCTTGTTGTGGATACCCTCGTTAGGCCTAGGAATCCCTTGATCGGTTATGGTAGGATACACCATAAAAGATAGAGGTGTATCCTCTCGTTATGCTGAGGAATCCCTTGACCAATTATGGCGGGATACACTATATATCCTAGAGAGTGGAGACGGAAAATTTCCTCATGGTTTAGGTGGAGAAATTAGGAGGCATCCATTCTTGTAGGGCCTATTTTTCCCTTGATCAAGATATTATAGGATTGCAGTGAAGCCTGTAGTGTATATTTATTGTTTGGGCCTAGGAATCCATTGGCGAGATACAAGGTAAAGCCTGGTTTTATAGATTTGGGCTTAGGCCTAGGAATCCCTTGGTGGATTGTGATAAATACTGAGGAAGCCTTGGTTGGTTTTGTTGTAGGTCCCACATTCATACTTGGAATATGGCACAAGGGTGATTTCTTGAAAGAAATATTAAGTTCAACCCAATCTATTGTTGGGGAGTACGTGGAAGTCCCTAACCTGGTTTCATTTTGCATATGTTAATAAGAGTTATTTTCCTCTTGTGTGTTATGTGTAAATGTGAATTTTATTATGTGATCTTAATGGTTGTTATATCATTGTCATTATGTTGGTTATATGTTAGTTATAAGCATGGTTTTATGAAAGATCTTCGTCATGGATCTCATCATGTTTTGTTTAGTAAATGAATGATTAATGAATGTGTGACCTAATAGATGGTAATGCAACTATTATGTGAGGGCATGTTAGGTCCCTACATTACTATTATATTCCCTTATTGTTCTTAGTGTAACCCCCTTATTGTTATTATTGTACCCCTGTAACCCCCATATTATTATTATTGTGCCCTTAAATTATTATTGTTAGGTCGGCTAGGATTACATTGTGGCCCCATGGACTCCTATATATAGAAAGGAGGTTTTGTAATTTGAATCATCAAATAGTTTTTCATTCATGTAATGTATTGGAGGTTGCCTCCTCGAAGTGGCTTATTTCTAAGGCATTGATATCTTTTTTCTTCTATTTTTGGAGCTGGTTTCCCAACATTTGGTATTAGAGCTTTGGATTCTAGTGTTTCGCTGCTCCAAACAGGTCATCATGGAATTTTAACTATATCTTTTTTTCTACAAAGGTTTAGAAGATGAAATGTTTAGCGTGCAAAGCCACAATCCTAAGGAACATTTTCGCAAAATTTTAGATCTTCGTTCGCAATATTTTCGGAGATATGATCTGTGGAAGGTAGGGCTTTTTGCAGGCTCCTGAATTTCATTTAAACATGTCATCGTGGAATTTTTTCTATAATGTTTGTTCTACGAAGTTTAAGAAGCTAAAATGTTAAGAGCACGAAGCTGAGATCCTGAGGAACATCATCATAAAATTTCAAATATTGGTTCGCAATATTTTCGGAGATATGATCTATGGAAGTTAGGTATTTTTGAAGCCCCCTAATTTCATCTCAAAGAGGTGATCGTGGGAAAATATTCATAATTCTCTCTCTGAGCATCGGATTATAATTCTATAAAAAGTGGCTGGAAGTAGATAGACTGTAGTTTCATGTCTATAAATTTCAAAGCCAAAGGAGCAAACAGTGACACATGGCAAGTCATACAATTTCGCTCGACTGAGCCAGTCCATAATTAGGTCATTGTGGGACATTGGACATAACTTTGTCTTGAAGAATCCAAATCAAGTCAAACCTATGGCATTTGAAAGAAGCTTCAGAGGACTACTACAATGCCAAATTTCAGATATTAAGGATCTTCAATTATAGAGATAATTAAATTTCGATATAGAGCTCTGCAAAAGCATGTAAAAGTTGTGTATTCTTTTCCGAATTGCATAAGTCTTGTTTGAAGAATCAAGTTGAATTGATTCCAAGGGCATATTGTAGAATAGATATCAATATTGGTTTCTAAAATGTCCCCTAAAAAGAATTCAACACCCATTAAGCCTTTAGAAGGCTCTACTATGACTCATGAAGATGAAGAATGGAAACATGACATATAAAAATTACAAGAGAAAGTGCAACAAATTTCGCTCTCACAAAGAGCAACAAAAAATGACATGGAAGTTTTGAAGAAAGGTGTGGAAACTAAGATGGATGGTTTGAAGAAAGGCATGGAATCTAAGATAGATGGCATGGAAGATGGCATGGAATCTAAGATGGATGACATGGAAGCTAAGATCGATGAAAAAATGGAAAACATGAAGAATGATCTAAAAGGGTTGACAAACTTGATACAAGAAATGTTTCCTAATGGTGAAAAGATAGTAGAGGAAACTCATGATGAGAACAAAATAAATGTTAATAGTGATTTCATAAACTCTAATGTTGGCAAGAAGAACCACCATATTCTAAAAATGGATATGAGGAAGTTTGATGGAAAGGATCCTGTAACATGGATACTACAAATGGAGCAATATTTTGATCTCCATAATGTGAAAAACACACAAAAGGAATGTATTGAAACTTTACATTTAGAAAAAAATACATTTGTATGGTATCGATGGCTTTTCTCCCGTAAAAAATTTGTCACTTGGTCAATTTTTACAGAGGAAATGATAGCACATTATGAGGATACAAAGAGAAACACCTTCTTTAGCCAATTGATAAATCTCAAACAAAAGGGTTTAGTGGGGGAGCACATTGAGGAATTCCAAAAATTTAATATAAGGGTAACTGATATTCCAGAGGAACACAGGATTGATCTCTTCATAGGTACTTTAAAGGATAACATCCAACATGAAGTTCATGTTTTGGAACCTAATTCATTGGAGAAGACATTCAGATTGGCAAGAAAAATAGAATGTAAAATTATGGCGACAAGGAAGCCTACCACTCACTTCTATAAAGAAGGAAGTGTTGCTAGGCCTAGATTTCCACAACCTACAAGGTTGACACCACAAAAATTGGAAGAAAAAATAGCAAAAGGGCTTTTCTACAGTTGTGATAGCATATACACTAAAGTTCATAAGTGTCCTGAGAAGAAATTATTTTACATAGATTGTGAAGAGGAAGAAAATGAACAAGAAGAGGATATACACCACCAACCAACCCTAGAAGAGGATGAAATGATTCTGACCATATCGTGTAATGCATTGGCAGGAATTACCACTCCTCAAACTCTCAATATAGAAGGACATATCAAGAAGAAAAAGGTAATAGTGTTGATTGATTTACGTAGTACCCATAATTTTATTCATTGTAAGGTAGCCAAGGAATTGAATTGTTTCCTATACCCAGCACCAGAATGTCATGTGATGGTTGCAAATGTAGGAACTATAAATTTCTCTGGAAAATGCCATAATATCAAGCTAACCATGGAGGAATATGTATTAAATAGTCCAATGCTTTCGATTCCTATGGGAGGTGTTGATGTTGTACTAGGAGTACAATGGTTACAATCTTTGGGGACGCTAGCTTTTAATTTTCAAGAAATTTTCTTGAATTTTTTTCAGAAGGAAAGTAAGGTTAATTATGGGGTATTGCAGGGAAGCTACGAAAGATAATAAGCTCTAATTTTATGACAAATCTTCTAAAGAAAGAATAATGAGGGGTAATTTCACAATTATGCTCACTAGAAGTTCCAACATCAAAGTCATTTATTTCTGCAGATCTCCAAAATGTCTTGGAAAATCATTCCAAAGTGTTTGAAACTCCCAAAGGACTCCCACCTATTCATGATCATGATCATGATATTCATTTGATTACAGGAAGTGTTCCTTCAAACATCAGGCCTTATAGACATCCTTATTTCCAAAAGAGCGAAATTGAACGTATGATTGCAGAAATGTTAGAGGCGGGTATAATTCAACCTAGTCAAAGTTCTTTCTCTGCTCTTGTAGTATTGGTACAAAAGAAGGATGGATCATGGTGCGTGTGTCCACATTATAGGGAGCTCAATAAGCTCACCATTAAAGATAAATTTCCCATTCCTGTGATTGATGAATTATTGGATGAATTACATGGAGCAAATTATTTTACCAAGTTGGATCTTCGTTCAGGATATCATCAAATTAGAATGAAGATTGAAGATATTCTGAAAATAGCATTTCAAACTCATGAGGGTCATTATGAATTTTTGTTCATGCCTTTTGGACTTACCAATGCACCTTCTACATTTCAAGGGTTGATGAATTCCATTTTCAAACCCTTCCTTAGAAAATTCGTGCTAGTATTTTTTGATGATATACTAATCTACAGCAGGTCTTGGAAGGATCATGTTCAACATGTTGACAGGGTGCTAAAAATATTGCAGGAGAAACAATTATATGCAAAAACATCCAAATGTTTCTTTGGAGTACAAGAGGTGGAATATCTGGGTCATATTGTATCTCACGAGGGTGTTAAGGTAGACCCTAACAAAATTAAAGCCATTAAGGAACGGAAAGTCCCCACAACCATAAAGCAGTTGCGAGGATTTCTTGGGTTAATAGGGTATTATTGCAATTTTGTTAAGAATTATGGGAGAATAGCAGCACCTCTAACAACATTATTGAAGAAAGATGCATTCTCATGGACTCCTGAAGCAACTAAGGCCTTTGAACATCTTAAAGAGGCAATGTGCCTAGCACTGGTCTTAGCTACGCCAGACTTCACAAAAACCTTTATTGTGGAATGTGATGCCTCAAGAAATGGAATTGGTGTTGTTTTAATCAAAGAAGGAATACCTGTTGCTTTTTAAAGTCATACAATTAAAGGAAAGTATTTACAGAAACCTATTTATGAGAAGGAAATGTTAGAAATACCGCATGCACTAAAGAAATGGGGAACTTACCTAATGGGAAGACACTTCAAGGTAAAAACAGATCATGATATTCTTAAACACTTTTTGGAACAAAGAATATCTTCAGAAGAGCAACAAAAATGGGTCATAAAGACGTTGGGTTATGACTTTGAAATAATCTACAAAAAAGGGAAGCTAAATGTTGTTACAGATGCACTCTCAAGAAAGAATGAAGAGGTGGAAGCATTGAGTTGTGCCATTTCTATTATCCAACTAGATTGGATAACTGAAGCAAGAGATGAATGGAAGAAGGACGAAGAAGTGTGGACACTCATTCAAAAGTTGCATTAAGATCCTAGTACATCTGATACATTTAGTTGGAAAAATGATTCCTTATGGTACAAAGATCGCTTATATCTTTGTAAGAATTCCCAACTAAAACAAAATATTCTTTTGGAATTGCACACTTCCCCTTTAGGAGGACACTTAGGATTTTTAAAAACTTACCACAGGGTGAAGAAAGAATTTTTTTGGGATGGACTTAAATCTAATATTCAAAAGTTTGTGGCGGAATGTTTGGTTTGCCTGCAGAATAAAGTTGAGACAATTAAGACCCCAAGTCTTCTACAACCTTTATCCATTGCAAGTCAACGTTGGGAGGAGATTTCAATGGATTTTATCATAGGTTTACCTAAGTTCGAAGGAAAGAGTGTCATCATGGTGGTAGTTGATAGACTTACCAAACATGCACACTTCTGTGCATTATCTCATCCATTTAAATCAAGTACAGTTGCTACTACATTTATGGACACAATTCAAAAGCTACATGGAAACCCAAGGGTTATTGTGAGCGACAAAGATCCAATTTTTAGTGGAAATTTTTGGACAGAGTTATTTTCTTGTTTGGGTACTCAATTAGCTCATAGCTCATCTTATCATCCTCAATTTGATGGTCAAACTGAGATAGTAAATAAATGTATGGAAGGATATCTTCGTTGTTGTGTATCTGATAAACAAACACAATGGGTCAAGTGGTTACCTCTCATAGAATGGTGGTATAACACTTCCTTCCATACTGTAGCAAAAATGACCCCATTTATGGCACTTATGGATATCATCCACCATCCATCACATCATCTTTAAGAGAAAATTAAAAGGTTCAAGCAGTGGAAGATCACAACGAGCATCAACAAGAAGTTCTCCAACTCTTAAAGGATAACTTGAATTTGGCACAAAATTGAATGAAACAATAGGAAGATTAGTATCGCAGCGAGAGAAGTTCTGATGTAGGAGACTAGGTATTTTTACGACTACAACCATACAAACAAATGTCCCTCAAGCAAGCTAAGAACGATAATAAATTATCGCCAAATTACTATGGTCGTTACAAGTTGTTGCAAAAGATTGGTACTATGGCATACAAATTGAAGCTTCCTGTGTCTTCACGAGTGCATCCAGTTTTCCATGTTTCATGATTAAAGAAGGTTATAGGTGAAAATATTCTAGTTCAAACAATATTGATAGAACTTGATGAGGAAGGAAAAATCATATTGGAACTTGAAGCGGTCACAGAAAAAATAACTCAACAGCTACGGAATCGATCAATTTCAGAGTATCTCATAAAGTGGAAGAACTTACCCACTGAAGATTCTACATGGGAGGATGAGAATTTTATACAAAATCACCCAGAGCTACTCAAGCATTGAGGACAACACTTTTTTGAAGGAGAGGGGCATGTTAGGTCCCTATATTACTAGTATAGTCCCTTATTATTTTTAGTGTAACCCCCTTATTATTATTATTGTACCCCTATAACCCCCATATTATTATTATTGTTAGGTCGACTAGGACTACATTGTGGCCCCACTAGGATTACATTGTGGCCCCATGGACTCCTATATATAGAAAGGAGGTTTTGTAATTTGAATCATCCAAGAATTGTTCATTCATGTAATATATTGGAGGTTTCCCCCTCGAAGTGTCTTATTTCTAAGGTGTTGATATCTCTTTTCTTCTATTTTTGGAGCTGGTTTCCCAATAGGGCATCAGTATTTTGTGGTGATTCTCAAATAAGTTTAAAGTTCCTATGCTCAGATGTGTTTATATGACTTGTAGATCACATGTTCATGATGTGTTTGATGAAATTTTTGTCATGGCTAGGATTGGTTAGGCCAAGTGCCTGATCAAGTTTTATGTTAGAGGATTTTTCTATGTCATTTATGGTTTTGGAATGTCTCATCAATTTCTGGGAAGTGACCTGGAGTTCAGCCCGAAAACAGTGGCAGAGATTCCGTGTTCTCATGCACAAAACTAGCTGAAAAAGGCTACAGTTGCACCCTTGCAGTGGTTATTCATGCGAATGGAGGCCTATAGTCACATGGATGTAGGATTGTGCATGAAACTGGGATTCCATATCAGTGAAAAGGAAATTTAACTCGGGGTTTGGACACGTGGAAGGGTGGTTTAGCCCTTGGGGGTCCTATAGCACCTGAGGAATGTTAGTAAGATTTTTTTTTGTCGATTCCAATTCCTTAAGGTGATATAAGAGGTTGAGTCGTATCATAGTAGCTATTCATCACATATTTACCCTAGTGGATTGGTAAAATTGGGTAAGTGTGGGAGGAATGTGTTATAATTTTCATTATTATTGTTTTTATGCACAAGGTCATGGTATGTAGTTGGTATTTTCATGTATGGTAACTATATGATGTTGATATATTGTTGAGATTATGTTTATACTTGTATCATGCTAATCTGGTTGATTTGCAAACGAGATATCCTCCCCTGAATTATACTGAGGTATGTTTATTATGTTTATATTTTGGTTTAACTGATATGGTGTACTTGTAGTAAGAAGATCAAATATGACTAGTAATATAGTAGTGTACAGTTCACGAGATTCTACCTATAGATTTGATGAGAAACATGGTTATAGTTACTCTCTTGATATAGCAGACACTATGAGAATTTTTAAGGAAAAAATTAGAAGTTGTAAGGAAGATAATGACAGGATAATTTAGGCAGAGGAGAAACAAGGAGAGGTTATTGCAGTCATCCTTCATAGTTTTTCATATTTGTAGATACAAGTACTACTTAGGATCAATCATAGATAGGAGGAAATTACTAATGTGGAATATAGAAGTCAGTCTCACGGTGGGCATAAGTCAGATAGGGATGACATGATCAGAGATGGTAGGTTCATGGATACACCAGATAAGAGAGGTGATGGAAACAGGTTCTATTCTAGTTTTGGTTTTGATATGTATCAGGGTCATTATTGTTTCATCCTTACAGGATGATAACTCCAAATTTAGTAGAATTGAACTTGAAGTTGAAGGAAATGCTTGACAAGGGATACACCAGTCCAACTGTATCGACGTGGGGTGCACCAGTATTGTTTTTGAAGAAGAAGGATGGTACTCTTAGATTGTGTATTGACTACAGGAAGTTAAAAAAGGTAACCATCAAGAAAAATTATCTGTTCTTGAGGATCGATGACTTCTTTTATAAGTTGAAGGGAGAAACATTAATCTCGCAAATTTATTTGAGATCAGGATACCATCAGGTATGCATCAAAATAAGAGGATGATTCTACAAGACCCATTTCCAGACCAGGTATGGGAATTATGATTTTTTTGTGGTTCTATTTTGTTTGACTCGTGCTCCAACTACTTTTGTGTGCTTGATGAATAGTGTGTTGCATCCTTACCTAGACAATTTTTTTATTATGTTCATTGATGACATCTTGATATATTCTAAGAATGAGGAAGAGCATGTCGAAAACTTAGCAGCAGTATTGATATTTATAATAGATCATTAATTGTATGTAGATCTTAGAAAATGTGGTTTATTTTAGACATAGGTACATTACTTGGGGCATATTTCCTCCAAGGAAGGTGCAGCAGTGGATCCAGAAAACATAAGAGCTATCATGGAATGGGAAGCTGCTAGAAATGTAGATGAGGTAGGGTCATTTATGGGGCTGGCAGGATACTACATCAGGTTTACTAGGAAATTCTCATGGATTTCCTATCCTATCACATCATTTTAGAGAAAAGGGAAGAAATTTGAATGGACAGAGGAATGTGTAACAAGTTTTGAGTAGTTGAAACAATTGTTGACAAGTGATCCAGTGTTAAAAATCATAGATGTAGATAATTTTTGTTTATTATGTACATATGTATGCAAGAGAGGACTTGATGGAGTCTTGATGCAAGAGAGATAGGTGGTATTTTACGAATCAAGGAAATTAAATGAGCATGAGAAAAATTATGTTACACAAGATCTTGAGTTGGCAATGATCATCCATGCTTTGAATATGTGGAGACATTATCTTCTTGGAAGGCAATTCATCTTGATGAGTGATCATAATGGATTGAGATACCTATCTGAAAAACTGAATCTAAATTCTAGGCAATCTAGATGATTGACCATGATCAGTGAGTTTGAATTCAAGAATAGGTACATTAAAGGGAAAGAGAATAGGGTTGCAGATGCTCTTAGCTGAAGAGTGTATGTGAATCACATAGTAGCTATGTGTTCATATGGGACAGATGTAAAAAATCAGATCTTACATGTAGGACAACAAGATGACAGGCATATGGAGCTTAGGTGCATTTTAGATTAGGGTATAGGTGATTACGATGTGGACTATCGTCTCACATCAGATGGTTTGGTTAGATTTAGGGACAAGATCTATGTGCCAGACAACAGTGAGATGAAGAATCTTATCTTGAGGGAATTTCTCACTAGGAAATATTCAGGTCACCCAGAGAGAGATACCCATGGTGTGATGGGGTTTTCTCTTACTTGGTTGAGATAGATTGCTAAATGGTTTCAAAACTGAGTGGGGTGGTCTCAAGAAGAATCATAAGGCCTAGGAACCCTTGGACCAATAAAGGTGGGATTGCGGTAAACCTGGTTGTGTATATCCTCGTTGAGCCTAGGAATCCTTGATCGATAAATGGTGGGATATACATTATAGCCTAGAGGGTGGAGACGAAAACATTCCTCACTATTTAGGTGGAGAGATCTGGAGGCGTCCATGCTTTTATAGGCCTGGTGATCCCTCGACCAGTGTATCATGGGATTGTGGTAAAGCTTAGTAGAGTGTGTTTCTGGTTTGGGCCTAGGAATCCCTTGGTGGAATATATGGTAAAGACTATTTGTATTGGTGCTCGCTTCAGGCCTAGAAATCCCTAACCAATTTGCTGGGATATGTCATAAAGCCTAAGAAGTATGGTTGATTTTTTTGTGATATCTGCATTCATGCTTTTAACATGACACGAGGGTGATTGGCTAAAACAATATTTGGTTCAAACCAATCTATTGTCAGGTGGTACATGGAAGTCCCTTATTTGGTTGTCTTTTGCATATGTTAATAAGAGTTCTTTCCTCTTTTATTTGATGAGTAAATGTACGTGTTATTATGTGGATTTAATGGTTGTTCTATCATTGTTATTCTACTACTTATATGTTGGTTATGAGCATGGTTTTATAACAAACTTGAGTTATGGATCTCATCATGTTTTGTTTAGAAAATGAAATGTTAATGAATGTGTTGTTGGACATTGGATAAACCAACGCTCCCCATGTGTTTCGCGACATGTACTAACCACATATTGTGGATACTTATCTCTAGCGATGTGATCGTTGACTAACACCTGTAGGTTTTGGTCCAACGAAAATCATGATTCCCAACAAGTGGTATCGGAGTGTAGGTCACGAGTTCGATACACACCTGACTTGCATTGGTAAGGAGATTTTTGGACATTGGATAAAATAATTCTCCCCGTGTGTTTCGTGACATGGACTAACTACGTCTCATCGATCCTTATCTATGGTGACACTATCATTGGCTAACACCTGCTAGTTTTGGTCTAAAGGAAATCGTGATTCCTAACATGTATGACATAATAGATGATAATGCAATTATTTTGAGAGGGAATTAGACCTTCTTGACGAATCTTAGATAAGTATGAGTTTCCTATGTTTAGATGTGTTTATATGACCTATACATTACATTTTTATGATGTGTTTGATGAAATTCCTATCATGGTTAGGATGAGTTAGGTCAGATCCTTGTTAAATTTTTGCATTAGAGGCCTTGTATTCTTGTTATTTATCATTTCTAAGAATTTCATCAAGTTCTAGGCAGAAGCCTGAGTCCTAGCCCTAAAAAAGTGCCTCAAATTTTAGGGTCATTGGCACAAAAATTCTTGAAAAATAATGTAGTCACATGGAGGCCTTGCTGTGAGAGTGACTGGAGGGTTTTAGTCACACTGAGGGAATTTTATGGGAGCGACTGGGGGTTTGGTTTGGCTAAAAATAAATTTAACTTAGGGTTTGGAACCTGGAGTCGTTGGTTAGCCTCTGGGTTCTTCCAGCTGTTTTCGTCACATGTTTACCTCGATGGACTGGTAAGCTTGGGTAAATGTGGGTGGAGGGTGTTACACTTAGAGAGTTTAATACAATTTTGATTATCACAACAAATAATTTTTTTATCCATCTCCTAACTTGAAAATACCCACAATTATTTTCCTCATCAATATGGCCTCACATATTTCTTGACTAGCAGCCATGTATTCAGCCTCTACTTAGTTGATTGTCACATACCTCTATTTCCTTCTATATTAGGAAATAGTTGTAAACCCAACAATGAATATAGAATCTGAAGTACTCTTCCTATCATTTGGACTCCCTTCCCAATCTATATCAGTGAATCCTTGGATCTTCACTCCCTCTTTCCTTTTGTACCATAACCCATACTCGGTTGTGCCTCTGAGGTACCTCAACACATGCTTTGTTGCCTTCCAATACAACTTGGTAGGATTCACCATGGATTGAATTGACTGATTAACTTCATACCATATGTTGGGCCTTATGTGCACTAGATACATCAAGGATACCACAATTTGTTTGTATATGGTGACATATACTACCTCTCCTAAAGAAGCACTCTCCTTCCTCCAGTTTGTAGCGAGAGGTGTGTCCATAGGTTTGTCGTTCTCCATGTGAAATCTATAAATTATTTCGAAGGCATACTTCCCCTGACTCGAAAAAAAATCACAATCACCCTTCCATACTTCCAGCCCAAGGAATTAATGCATCAATCCAATGTACTTCATCTCAAACTATCTCGCAAGGTCCTCCTTGAAAGAGTGGATCAACTTCTCATCCCCTTTAAGCATGAAGTCATCAACATATAAACAAGATAAGAAACTTGTAATCTATGACAATGTGATATATATTGGCATCTTCTTCAATTTTGGCGAAGCCCAAACCACTAATATATCTGTCAAACCCACTGCACCATGCTCAGGGCACCTGTTTGAGATTATAAAGGACTCTCCTGATTCTGCACACATGTGCTTCCCTGTAATATGTGTCAAATCCCTGTAGTTTCTCTATGTAAATTTATTCCTCAACAACACCATTGAGTAAGGTGGTATTCACATCCATATGATGGATCTTCCTCCCCATTTGTGCAACTAATGCTAGAATGGTTCTTATTAAGAAATGTAACATCCCCGAGTTGAAAACATCATGTAATAAAGTTAATAAAGGAAAAATAATACCTTGGTCATGGGACACATATTCAAAGATGAATGTTGGAAAAAAACATCCTAGTGTGGGTATTCATTAGGTTTATTATGGGTAATGGAATTTGGAAAAGGGAATGGAAATTGATTTGAAAAGGCTAGAGGAATTAATTGGCATTTTATTTATGAAAATAATTGAAAATCGGACAGAAGGAAGGTGAAAGATCACAGGTTTCATGTGAGGAGGAAAATGAAGGAAAATAATGGAAAATTGATTAAATTAGAGGCCTCATTGAGAAAAAGGCTTCTGAGGATTAGTACAGAACTTTTTTTACTTCATTTTTTAGGTCTCTCTCTATTCTCTCTAATCCATCATACTCTTGCACAATTAGATAATTCTTGGAGAAATTTGTCATTGGATCAAGAAAAACCAAGGAATGAAGAAGAAGGAAAAGGGAAGCAAAGATCAAGCAAGGAAGAGAAAGATCAAGTAGCTACAATGAGATTACTTGTATGTATCAAGTTGCATGTATGATTTCCTTGCTATTTTTGGAATGCATGGTACATGCATGTGTGCATTTTGTTCTCCTAAAGTCATTGGCATAGTTTTTTCCAAGTGTGATAGTGATTTTCAACCTTTCCTTGCCATTTCCAGATAACCATGGTGTGATGGGGCTCTCATTTACTTGTTTGAGCTGGATTGTTAGATTTTTTTGAAATTGAGTGGGGTGGCTTTAGGAGAAGAAAAAAAGGACTAGGAATCCCTGGACTGATGGTTTTATGACATATTGTAGTCATGTATCTCATCATGTTTTATTTAGTACATGAATTAACAATGAATGTATTAACAAATACATGGTAATGCAACTATCATGATATGACATCAAAACATCTTGGCGATTCTCAGATAGCTATGAAGTCCCTATGCTAAGATGTGTTTATTTAACCTATAGATTGCATGTTCATGATGTGTTTTATGAAATGTATGTCAAGGCTAGGCCCTGTCAAGTCATGTCCTCATTCATGTTTTGTAATAGAGGCCTTGTTATAATGTTATTTATTATTCCTGGAAGTTTCATGAAGTTTTGGGCAAAGGCCTAAGTCCTAGCCATGAAAAAGTGGCTCATATTTTTGGATCGCTGGCACATAACTATTTGAAAGAGGTATAAGTTGCATGGATGCCTTGTTTTTCATGTGACTAGAGGGTTTCGGTCACATAGGGGGCTTGTCATCAGTGCGACTGGGGCTCTATATCAGTCAAATAGCAAGTTGTCTCCAAGGTTGAGCACCTGGAAATATTGGTTGGCTCCTGTAGGTCTTGTAGCATCTGATGAAGTTTAGAATGGTCTTGCTTTTTTGAATCCACTTCCTTAAGTGTACTTGGGGATTTAATAATATCATAGTAACTCTTCGTCACATGTTTAACCCGGTGGATCAGTTAGCTTGGGAAAATTTGGGAGGAGGTTTTTGCAAAGTGGTATTAGACTGGATGGGTAGAATTTGTTTTTAATGCATACATGTCAGTTGCATATGTGTTCCTTATGATTTTGTTCCATGTGCTTGTTGTGTATGCATGGTGGTGGTCACGGTTACAGTTGTGCTTTCATGTAGAATATGATGTTGTTGTTGTCAAGAAGTGCTCATCATGAATGGATGTTGATTGAATATGCATATGTGAATATTTGTTGTCCATGTGGATGTGTGCATGCCCTTTCAAGGCTATAGTTGTCGTACATGAGCTCATGGTATGTTGTTGGCATTTTCATACATGGCAACTGGATAATGATTGATATGATATTGATATATGACTATGATTATGATTACACATATATCGTGCTAATATAGTTGATCTTTAAGATGCTATATCCTTCCCTGAAATATACTAAGGTATGTTGGCTATGTTATATTTTCATTTATCTGACATGTTATACTTGCAGGAAGAAGATCAATTATGACTAGAAAGATGGTAGACTACAGTCTACAATATTCTCTCTATAGATCATATGAGGAACATGGTGATAGGTACTCTCCTGACATAGCAGACACTTTGAGAAGTTTGAAGGCATGAATAAGAAGTTGCAAGAAAGATAATGACATAATAACTAAGGCACAATAGAAACAATAAAAGGTAAATGTGGTCATTATTCATAGTTTGTTAGATATATAGAGACATCTACTGCTTAGGATTAGTCAAGGACAGGAGGACATGAACAATTGGGCATATGACAGTCAGTCTCATGGTGGTCATAGGTCAGATAGAGATGATACAATCAGAGATGGCAGGTTCATGGATACACCAAATAGGAGCTATGATGGAAACAAATTATATTATAGTACTGGTTCTATAGGTATCATGATCATCATCGTTATCATCCTTAGAGGAGGAGTGATAGGGGGTATTCGTCGGATGAGTTCAACAAATCCAAGCCACCTATATTTGATGGAGATTCCAATAAGCAGGAAGATAAAAAGGCATGTTTACATGGGATGAAAAAATTATTTGTGTTGTAGGATTATATAGAGAACATGAAGACCATAATAACTATCTTCAACTTCAAAGGGAAATCATACATCTAGTGGGAAGATGTGAAGAGGGCTAGAGAAACCAGGATAGAAGAGTTGAGTTTGCATGAATTCAAGAGACTCTTCAGGAAGAAGTACTTGTCAGATAGGTACTACGGTAGTAAGACTAAGGATTTCCATGAGCTAAATATTGGATCGATGAAAGATGAGGAGTATACAACTAAGTTCTTGGATTTATTACGGTATGTGTCGTATCTTAAAGATGATAAGGTCAAATTTTATATATTTGCTACTCTATTACCATTATAATTTAGAGATCGCATTGAGTATGATGAGCCTCGGTCACTTGAAGAATTCATTGGTAATTTAAAGCATTTTTATGAGAAATCACAACACAAGATAGAGTCTCAAGAAGGATGGAAAGAAAAATACAAAGATAAAGGTAAATGGGGGCCAAAGTGAGAAAGACCCTAGGATGTAGGTGAGAAAGAGAATTTGGTTCCTTAAAATAATTTCAATATATTTAGATAGGGAAATGAGTCACAACCTAGAGGATGGCATCATAGAGGTGATGATAAGGGACAGTTGTAGTGTTGGACATGTGGGAAGGAGCATCTCAAAAGGGATTGTCTGCAAAATCAAGGTGGTAGTCCTCAAATATATAGTGCACAGGAGGTGCATACTGTTGGGGATGTTGGGAAAATAATTCCTCATATCTATGCAACAATGGATAATAGGAAGGAATATCACTAAGCATTTATTATCAATATGGATGATAATATTTTTGATCAAGTTGTTTCTATATTAATTGACCCTAGATCTAATTATAGTTATGCTAATCTTCACTTGGTGGATATGTGTGGTTTGAATAAAGAAGTGCATGTAGATCCTTCATTAGTATAGTTGGCTATAGGTACAAAGAAATGAGTTCATCATTGGGTAAGAGCTTGTGCATTTGAGTTGAATGGTATGCCTATATTAGTGCATTTGAATGTGCTTTCATTGGGATCATATAATGTGCTTTTGGGTATGGACTAGTTGTATCTGCATAGAACTAAGGTGGACTGTTATGATAATTTTATTGCGTGATTAGATGAAAATGGGGAACAAAGAATATTGTGGGGTAAGAAGAAGGAAATTTCGATTAGAATGGTCACAAATATGCAGGAAAAGTGCAGTCGCAGGAAAGGGTGTGTGTTATTTTTAATACATATTTCCGATGATAAAGGTAAGGATGTTGCAAATGAAAAGGTATTGAACATGTACCCGATTCTACAACAGTTTCAGGATGTGTTTTCCATAGATATTTTTAAAGTTTTCAGATCAAAAAGAAGTGGAAACATGAACATCAAAGGCACCGTACAGGATGAGCACTCTAGAGCTAGTAGAATTGAAGTTACAATTGAAATAAATGCTTGAAAAGGTATATACTAGGCCAAGTGTATCTTTGTGGGTTGCACCAATTTTTTTTGTGAAGAATAAGGATGGTACTCTCAGGCTATGCATTGATTATAGGATGTTGAAAAAGGTAACCATCAAGAACAAATATTCATTGTTGAGGATTGATGACTTGCTTGATCAATTGGAGGGAGCAATATTATTCTTGAATATTAATTTGAGATCATGATACCTTCAGGTACGCATTAGAGAAGAGGACATTTACAAGACAAGTTTCTGGACCAGGTATGGGCATTTGGAGTTTGTTGTAGTTCCATTTGTTTTGACTAATGCTTCAACTACTTTTATCTGCTTAATGAATAATGTATTTCTTCCTTATCTAGACAAGTTTTTTATTGTGTTCATTAATGATATATTAATATACTATAAGAATGAAGAAGAGCATGTTGAGAATTTAACAAAAGTGTTGAGATTTATAAGAGAGAACCAGTTGTATTCCAAGCTTAGAAAATTTCGTTTATTTCAGACAGAGGTACATTACTTGGGGCATGTTGTCTCCAAGGAAGCCATAGAAGTGGAGCCTGAAAAAGATAAAATATATCATGGAATAGGAAGCTCCTAGGAATGTGGATGAGGTAAGGTCATTTATGGGTTTATTCAGTTATTACAGGAGGCTTATCAGGAAATTCTCGTAGATTTAATATCTTATTACACCATTGCAAAGGAAAGGTAAGAAATTTGAATGGACAGAGGAGTGTGCAACAAGTTTTGAGAAGTTGAATAAGTTGTTGACAAATGCTCCGTTTCTCAAGCTTGCTGACCTGGATGAAGAATTTTTGGTGTGTGTCGATGCTTGCAAGAGAGGAATTAGTGGAGTCCTTATGCAAGAGGGATAGGTGGTATGTTATGAATAAAGTAAATTGAATGAGCATGAGCAGAACTATTTTACACATGATCTTGAGTTGGCAACGATCATGCATACTTTTAATATGTGGAGACACTATCTTCTCGACATGATGTTTGTATTGATGAGAGATAATAGTGGATTTAGGTACTTATTTGATCAACCAAATATTAATTCCAGGTAAGATACATGGTTGGCAACGATCAATGAGTTTGACTTTGAGATCAAGTACATTAAGGGAAAGGAAAATAGGGTTGTAGATGCTCTTAGTAGAAGGATATAAGTAAACCACGTAGCAATTGTGAGTTCTTATGGGAAACATCTACAAGATCAGATCTTGCAGGAAGGATAATAGTATGACATGTATAAGTTTAGGCATATGTTACAACAAGGTACATTTGATCAGGATGTGGACTTTCCTCTCACAACAAATGGTTTTGTGAGATTTAGGGACATGATCTATGTGTCGAACAACAATGAGCTCAAGAACCTTATCTTGAGGTGATTTCATGCTAATTAATATTCAGACCACCCATGATATCAGAAGACATTGACAACAGTATAGAAGTTCTATTATTGGTCAAATCTGAAGAAATATGTTGCAGATCTTGTGGCGAGATGTTCATATTTTCAACAGGTAAAGGCAAGTGCAAGAATCTAGGTAGTCTACTACAACCAATTCTAATTCCATAGTGGAAATGGGAGGTCATTTTTATGGATTTCATTACAGGATTGTAGAAGAAATATATACAATTTGATTCCATCATGGTTTTGGTGGATAGGTTGACAAAGGTAGCGCACTTCATTCTAGTGAAGTCTACATGTTCAACTAGTGATGTTGTACAAGTCTTCATCAAAGATGTAGTGAGGTTTCATGGTGTACTGAATAATATTTTGTCAGACATGGATGCTAATTTCACTTCTAGGTTCTAAAAATAATTATTTGCAGGTTTGGGTAAAAATTTGTCCTTCAACACAACTTATCATCCACAGAAATATGGAAATATAGAGAGGGTAATTGGGATTTTTGAGGACATGTTGAGAATGAATATGATTCATCAACAACAGAAGTGGGAAGAGTATCTTCCACTGATTGAGTTTTCTTACAAAAATGGGTAGGAGGAGTCACTGAGGATGAGACCATTTGAGGCACTATATGGGAGTAGTTGTAATACTCCCATCAGTTGGAGTGATCTAGTGAACATGGTGTTGATAGGACCAAACATATTGGTAGAGATGGAACATGAAATGAAAGCTATAAAGAAGAACCTAAAGGAATCAAAGGACATGAATAAAATTTATGCATATCAGCAGAATTTGTTTAAGGACTTTCAAGTTGGGGAACATGTGTACTTGTGCATCAAGCCCAAGAGGAGCTCCTTGAGGGTTGTGACATGTGAAAAGTTGGCACCTCAATATTGTGTGCATTTAGATATCACTAAGAGGATTGGACTAGTGCCCTATCAACTTACACAACCTTCGACAATGAAAATCCACGATGTTTTCCATGTTTCATTACTTAAGAAGTATGTTGAAGATGTTGATCATGTGATTGAATGGTATGCATTATAGGTGGAGCTAGAAGGAGAATTCTAGTTGGAACCTCAGTGCATTTTGCAGAGAGTCATACTCCAGAAATGATAAATAGAGCAGGTTGAAGTGCGTGGAAGAAATTTGGGCCCAATGAAGCTACATGGTAGATGGATGATTAGATGCAGGCTATATATTATTCCATGTTTTTCGGTTGAGGGAAAGTAGTATTGGTATATGTATATATGTGTATGTATATAAATACTGCAACGAGTTGTGTTAGAAGCTCCAATAAGTTGTATGGGTGTCATGTATAAATGTTTTCATGTTGGTTTCCCTTCAGTAGGTTGTTCATCGTAAATATTGCATCGAGATAAGTTATAAACCTCCATAAGCAGTATGTTATGGTTTTCATCGATTTTTCTAGTTGTAAGTGTCATTGAACATTGAGGACGGTGTTCCCCTAAGGGGGGGGTCTCTAACAACCCCAGGTTAAAAAATTAATTAAATAAATTATATAAAGGAAAAATAATACCATGCTCATGGGCCACATATTCCAAGTTGAATGTTGGGAAAAACATCCTAGTGTAGGAGTTCATTTTCCTTATTATGGCTAAGGGAAATTGGATAAGGCAATGGAAAAGGATTTGAAAAGGAAAGAGGCATCAATTGACATATTATTTTATGAAAATAATGGAAAATAGGAGATAAGGAAGGTGAAATATCATACGTTGCATGTGAGGAGTAAAATGAGGGAAGATAATGGAAAATTGAAGAAATTAGAGGCCTCATTAATAAAAGGGCTTTTGAAGATAAGTACACAACTTTTGTTAGTTCAATTTTGAGCTCTCTCTCTATTCTCTCTACTCTCTCGTACTCTTGCTCACTTAGATAATACTTGGATCACTGTGGCATTGGATTAATAAAATCAAAGGAAGGACAAGGAAGGCAAAGGGAAGACAAGATCAAGAGAGGAAGAGAAGGATCAAATGTCTACAATGGGATTACTTGCAAGTATCGAGTTGCATGTATGATTTCCTTGCTATTTTTGGCATACATGGTACATCCATGTGTGTATTTGGTTCTCTTGTTCTCATTTGCATGGGTTTTTCCAGGTGTGACAGTAATTTTCAGCCTTGCCTTTCCATTTCCAGATAGCCATGGTGTGATGGGGTTCTCTTTTACTTGGTTGAGATGGATTGTCATATGGTTTCAAAACTAAGTGGGGTGGTATTAGATGAAGAACACAAGGCCTAGGAATCCCTGGACCAGTGAAGGTGGTATTGCGGTAAATCAAGATTATGAATAATTTAATTACACCTAGGAATCCTTGACCAATGAATGACAAGATATATGGTAAATCCTAGAGGTGTATGCCCTCGATTAGGCCTAATAATCCTTGACCGATGAATGGAAATATATACAATAAATCCTAAAGGGTGGAGTCTCTTTGGGCTTAGGAACCCTTGACTAGTGACTGACAGGATATATGGTAAAGCCTTGAACTGGAGACATAAAATTTCCTCACGGTTTAGGTGGAGAGATCCGAACACATTCATGTTTTTTTAGGGCCTAGTGATACCTTCGTGGGATTTTGGTAAAGCCTCTATTGTATGTTGGTTGTTTGGGCCTAAGAAACCCTTATTGGGTTGTTGTAAAGCCCTAGGAAGAATTGATTGGCTTTCAATGTGAGTCCCACATTCATGCTTGCAATATGGCACGGGGGTGATTGGATGAAAGAAAGATTTGGTTTAGCCCAATCTATGGTTGGATGGTACATGGAAGTCCCTGACCTAGTTGAAGTTTGAATATATTAATAAGAGTTATTTTACTCTTGTGTACTATGTGTAAATGTGCTTGTTATTGTGTGATCTTAATGTTTGTCCTATAATTATTATTTTGTTGGTTATATGTTGGTCATAAGTATGGTTTTATGACAAATTATACTCATGGATCTCATCATGTTTTATTTAGTACATGAATGAACAATTAATGTATGAATTAATATATGGTAATGCGATTATCATGAGAGGGAATCAAACCTTCTTGGAAATTCTCAGATAAGTAAGAATTCCCTATGCATAGATGTGTTTATATGACTTGTAGATTACATGTTCATAATGTGTTTGACAGAATTTTTGTCATGTCTAGGCCTTATCAGTTTAGATCCTTATTCATTTTTTGCAATAGAGACCTTTTCATCGTGTTATTTATCATTTCTGGAATTTTCATGAAGTTTTGGGAAAAGGCTTGAGTCCTAGCCCTAAGAAAGTGGTTCAGATTTCTAGGTCAATGACACATAAATACCTAAAAAAATCTATAGTCGCATGGATGCCTTGTTATGCATGTGACTGGAGGATTTCAGTCGTATGGAGGGCTTGTCATCAGTGCAACTTCGGATCTATATCAATCAAACAACAAGTCGTCTCATAGGTAGAGCACTTGTAAGTGTTGTTTGGCTCCTAAAGGTCTTGTAGAATCTGAGGAAGGTTAGAATGGTCTTGTTTTGTCGATTCCACTTCCTTAACTATAATTTTGGAGTTGAATCATATCATAGTAACTATTCATCAATTTTTTAGCCCGGTGGATTGGTTAGCTTGGGTAAATGTGGGAGGATGGTCTTACAAGTAATATCTTGCCACTGTGGAAAAGTTTTCCTCATAGTCAACTCCCTCTCTCTGAGAGAAGGCTTTGGCCAAAAATATAGCTTTGTACTTCTCAATTATCCCGTCAGCTACATGCTTCACTTTGTACATCTATCTGGAATTAATGAATAATTTTTTCTCTAGTCTTGGTACCACCACCCATACACTGTTCTTCATAATGGATTCATACTCCAACACCATGGAATCAACTGACACTGGTTGAGAAATTGCTTCCACAAATGATGAAGGCTTTGTCTCAATGAGTTTTTTCATGAGAGCCATATAGCTAGTTTACTTGTCTCGTGACCTCCTCTACCTACACAACGATTTAGGAGCTCCCACATGCTATTATACATCCTGTACTAATATTTCAGCTTCTATGGTTCTCTCCTCTCTAGAATATTCTAGTTGAGTGGGTTCCTCCACTTGGCCTCCTATTTTCTGCTCTACATGTGGTTTCTCCAAAAACTCCTAAATCTCTATCTAAGGCTCTGTTTCCAGTGGGATACTAAACTCTCACTCTAGATAGCATCTCATAGAATTCTCCTCATCAAATTTGACATTTTTCCTCACTATTGTCACCTTGAGTGAGGGAAATACATAGGGTAATTATGTGGTGTCTTTGTGTATCCTAAAAAAACTCCCATCTTAGTTGTAGGCTCAAGTTTCTTCCTTTTATCCTTAGTGACGTGACAATACACAATATCCCCAAAAATTTGAAAATGAGATAATGGGCTTCCTCCCATACAAATCTTATTCAGGTGTGATCATGCCAAGTACTCTATGAGGGCTCTTTTTCTAAAAATAGACTGTGGTGTTGCATGATTCTTCCCATATATGTAATAACAACCCTTAATCATGCAACATGGATCTTTCTGCTCCTACTATTCTTTTGTTCTTCCTTTTAGCGACCCTATTTTGTTGTGGGTTATGGGGTGTTATCAGTTCTCTTCTAACACCCTCTTTGGCACAAAATTCCTTGAAGACACTAGAAAAAAATTCTCCTCCATTGTCACTTCTCAAGGCTTTCAATTTCTAACTAGTCTCCTTTTCAACCAAAGCTTTCAATTCAACAATTTTTGAGAAAACTTCATCTCTCTTCTGCATGAAAGAGATCCAACATTTTCTAGAAAATTCATCAACAAAAATCACATAATACCTGTGTTTTGTTGTAGAGGTTATATAAAATGGTCCACATACACGAGAGTGGACTCGCTCCAAGATTTCTTGAGCTCTACTATTTCGTCCCTGGAATATGGATTTGAAATATTTACCCAACGTGCATCCCTCACATACAACATGCTCATCATGGGTACATATCAGGAGACTGGTGGTAATATTTTGCATGATTTTTATGGCCCCATGGTTTAAATGTGCTATACTCCTATGCTCGAGTTCTCCAACATATCAACTTTGCAAATTTTCTTCCTTGCTATTTAGTGCAATGCAAGCTTCCACCTCAAGTTTTTAGATAATTTTCACTCTAACTCCAAACTGTTTCAATTTTCCATTAAATACATGTCTCAAACATTCTTTTCCCTTACTGAAAATAACATCATAGCCTCTATCCTCCAATACAACTACAAATATCAGGTTCTTCTTCAGCCCAGGTACATACATTCCATCCTTAAGATTAAGATAGGAACTCGACTCCCCCTTAAAGGTTGTGGTGCCAATTCATTTAGTATTTTATCGCCCATCAACCACAAGTTTAATGTGAAACTAGAGATCATTCTCCTCTAGGCTACTGAAGAAATATTTGCATCTTGTCATATAGAACGATGCACCTGAATCTAGATACCACATACTCCCCATTACAATTTTTGTCATGCATGAAATCAAGGTGAAGTCTAATTCGAATTTTGAGGCAAGTACTTCATCTCCTGCTCCTCATGAAGGCTTCTTGTTAGACTTCATGTGGGGACACTTTTTTTCATAGTGTCCAAATTCATGGAAGTGAAATTTTTTTATCTTGCTTAAACCCTTATACTTACCATTGTTCTCGATGAAATCTAGCTTGTTTTGGGCCTTCCTTCCCTTACCATTCTTACCCTTCCCAACCAAGGAAAAATTATCCTCTTCCTAAAATTTGGATGTTACTCCATCTCTAACGTTTTGGATAATTTATTCCTGCACCATATTGGATCAGAGTCTCTCCCAATTTGGAAAATTTTCCATTCCATTTATAGAGTCTTGGTAGCTATGCCATGATTTTTGAAGGCCTAAGAGAGCTAATATCACTAGTTCCGAAGAAGGAATATTTTCTCCAACTCCTCCAAGCTCATCTTCACACTAAGTGAACCTGAAGAGGTAATCTAGAATGGTTTCTCCTTTCTGCATGCAGATGTCTTTGAGCTTATCTCTCAATTCCAATTTCCTAGCATCACTAAAAAATTTTAATAGCTCAATGAGGATCCACATAGAAAAGGGGAGTCTCCTTTCCATATAAATTTGAGACTATGTGGTCTCTCACACCCTCCAGGATGATCCTTCTAGATTTTGTGGTATCCTTATTCCATTGGGCTAAATTTTGTGCATCTGATACTGTTGGATTTGAAATGTCAGTTTTGGTGTACTCTAGTACACCATTATCATTGAGAATTGCTTCCATACTATCCTTCCATTATATGAAATTTGTGGTTCCCTCAAGGGCATACTCCAATCTCAGTCCATTGAAATAATTTTTCTTGCACGAAAGAAAAATTGCTTCACTAAATCTACAAATCGAAATCTCTAAAGGAGAATCTCTATTGATCAATTTCTAATGTGATTTTTTCTTCGATACTATGTAGAAATTAATATAAATTTTCTACTACTATTGAGATCGAACTGAAATCAAGAGATTATAAACTTCCTCTAGTATTTTGCAGAAAGGAAATGACAAGTTAGAAACACATGAAATGAAATTCAACCTTCAAAACCACAATAGAAAAATGATTTATAGGGAAATTCAACTAGGAAAATCCCCTCCATTTCCTTTCATTAATCATATGACAATGGGAAACTATTACAATGTCTTGCTTCAATCTAGAAGCACACCCTGCACTGTAATCCTATTCTCCTACTGATTTTCCTGCTCAGACCAACCCTTAGCCAATTCAAGGTGCCAACTTGCTCCTATTTCATTCAACAATCATAGAGGAAATTAGCTCTTAAAAAGTAGGAATTTTCTCCTATTTTATTGCGCAATTCCCAAGGAATGATTCACTTTCTTAACTGCCAAGCATGTACACTCAACTAGTATACAACGGATAATTACAAATGCCTTTTCCTCCACTCAAGCTATGCAATTCGAATTCCATGCATGTCTGTGATATTTTTACCTCATTGAATAGTTTAACTGAGATATAATTGAGTTAACAATTGTTCTACTACTCAACTGACCTTCAACTGACTAAACTAGGTACTTGAGCTCAGTTAACTAAGTCAAATTGAAAATAACTGAAATAGATTGCTAAACTTTAGCAATCACTACATGAAAAACTGTACTTATAGCCTCTAACTCAAATTTACTCAGTAAAATAGTAGACAAAAGCCATGTCACAAAAGCTAACTACAATCCAAATCATCTCGCTAATGTGGAAAAGCGAGTTACTAAATTTGACTAAGGCACAAGTCAAATTTAGCCTTTCTTCAGACACAATTACTAACAATGAAAGGGAGGGAATATGGTTAGGGACCCCTTCTAAGAAAGAATGGAATACCTCATTACAAATCTGGATCTTGTGGATATGAAGCCAAATATTTCCAAATTCACATGGAGCAATAGGAGGATCAGTCCAGCGCACATCTCGGAAAGGTTGGTTAGATTCCTAGTTAGCAACACTCTAATGGATCAACGCTTCTCCCTTATAGTACCCCATTTGGCATGGTGTGGATTTTTGGAAAATTTAATTCCTGCTTGTATGAGAAGTGATTCTTGCTATGTAAAGGAGTCTATTCCTATTAGTTTGGAGTTGTTTTCTAGTTTTCTATGTGGTTGAGATATTCTCTCAACCAATAGATTGTGTGTCCAAGATAGTTTTCGTATTTCAGGACAACACTTCTTGTATATTTGTAGTAGCATAATTGATTAATGAATAAGTTATATTTCCTTATGGAAATTTAGCATGGTATCAAATCCCTTTTGGGCCTAGCCTTAGTCCCTCTTGGGCTGAGGGAAATAAAAGTTTTATGAGTGTTCATTTTTCCATCACCTTATGTCTGTTGGGCAGGGCAGTGGTGTGCCAGTTGGTGTTTTGAGTATATTTTGTTTTATTTTTTTAAGTTTTTCCATGGAGCACCATTCTGAGAATCAAGATGTTGTGCGCGGAGCATCAATTCTCCCAGTTGATTAGCTGGATCCTAGAGTGGCGGTTGTGTGAAGGATTGATAGAGCAAGGGTGTAAACTTATTTTCCAGGAGAGACGCAATGAGGCATTGCCCTTGCAAGCCTCAAATAGAGGGTGGGAAAATTGATGTTACAGGGAAGCACCAGGTGAGGTGTTCGAGTCCAATGGAGAAGAGAAAGCTTATGAGGACAACCAAAAATTCATGGTTAACATAGGCAATTTAAGAGTAGAAGATGACCCTCACGAGTCTCTGTTTTGATGGTGAAAGCTATGCTTGGAAGCATATGTTTCTACTAGTCCACGTGATTTTTTGTTGCAATGGTGCTATGATTTAGCAAAACTTTTTTTTTCTCTAGTTTTCTTGATTTGCTTCAATGGCTTTTGTCTCAGTGAGTTCAGCACTGGTTTTAGGCACATAATGTACCACATCCTCTCTTATTTAATTAATTTAGTGCTATTGTGAATATGAAGTGTGAAATTGGTGGGGTAATAGAGGTTAGGGATCCAACCCCTTAAGGCTCTTCTGGACGGCCCATCTTAACATTTTGCAATGAGAGATGCAGCGAAAACCATCGATCTCCCCGTATGGACCTGAGGACCGTTAGCCCCTCCTGGTCTGAGATTGGAGATCGCTGCCTATCACAGTAACAAGGGATTTTTGAACAACCCAAACCTGAAGGCCGATCGGTGGCCTGGTGTGGAGAAGGGTGTCTCTAGTGCCATCAGAGGATCAACACTTTCTCACTAAGATCTGGTGTTGTTTTGCATGAGTAAATAATATGTGATTCTACATGGATGGAGAGACATGACGATGTGGATAAGACTTACTGCTATAATGTGTGATGAAAGAAGCTATGAATCATCGAAGATGCAGCGACTAGGTATTTTGAGCATCTGACCTATCTTGAGGGTTGGAGCAGAGGCGATCTGAGCATGTGAAGGCTCTATTCGCAGTTGTGTGGAGACTCGATAGATGTTGAGAGCCATTGTTACACCATTTTTTGGTCATCTAACCTGATACTATTAGATTGACCTAAGTACACCATGAAAAACCAATTTTACCTTAAGTAAAATTGCTTTCACTATGAAAAATAACTTAGTGAAACACCTTTATTAAGTTGTTTATGGTCTAAACAAGAAACCCCATGGGAAAATATTAAATAATCCACATTTGTTTGATTTTCCTCAAGGAGTAATTAGTTAAACAACAATTTAATTAATATTCCCGGTCATATTTAACCCAAAACTGGAAAATTAATTAGATAAATTATTAGTTATCTTATCATTTTCTAGGAATAATTATTTAAACCTTATTTAAATAATATTCCTTGTTAAATTTGACTAAATCACTCATAAATAGTTAAATAAATAATTATTTATTTAATTATTACTCAATCACATCCTTAAAATGATAAATAAATCATTTATTTATTTATTATTTACAAATAAAGGAATTTGACCCAAGTCAAATTCTTTTTCCCTCCAACAAATATAATAAAATATTCCATAAAAGTTGGATCTTGATTTGGTTAATAATATTTTAATTATGCACCAATATCTAGACTAACTCAATATTTTGTTATAAATAGAAGTGTTTTTCCATTCATTCACCACCTTTTGTTGCGTAAATATCACTCGGGATCTATACTTTTGGTCTGACTTTGATCCACCATCATCGTCATATTTTTCTATATGTTTTCTTGTAAGCTCCCTTTGAGTTCCATTTTTTGTCTGGGTTTTCTACACCATCAAGAGAGAGGAATTTTAGATCTGAAGTGCTGAGGACTTACAAGAACCCATCTCATTGAGGAGAACTAGTAACATCCTTCTATGTTTTCCTCCCAGGTGCCCTTAATATAAAATTCATTCAACATACTCTTATCTTGACTATTGGATGCATGGAGTAAATCTCATTTTTATTCACTGCTTAATGTCTTTTGATGCATAGATCTAGATTTTTGTAGCATTTATCTTGGTCACCTAATTGCAGATCTGAAGATATTTGAAACCATCTTTGTTGTTATGGTTGTTTGTTATGCATGGCTAAAATGGTCTTTTTTCGTACACTTGCAATTAAGATTCATACTAACAACTGGCGAATCCACATGGGTTTATGATTACGACCGTTGTCGTTTTTATAATCCTTACATATCCAGCTGCTTAAAACCCTAGGATTTCTCTTCACCCTCTTGTTTTTCTTTTCTTGATGTTTTTTTTAACCTATAAAACCCTAAAACATTAAAAATTCTAAATTCAGTGTGTTTTCGGACCTGTTGCGCAGGTGACAGACATCAGACATAGCTGAGACGATATTTTTTGCTTAAATATTCCGCAGAGAGTGTCAGAAGTGTAGGACATACTTTTTGGCCCTAAACCTATGACCTAGAGCTTCAAGACACACTTTTCAGCCAAAAAAATGCGACCTTTGCAGAAAACAGGTAAGAAACTGTGACCTGGAATTTTTGCGAGAGTTTTTCTAAAAGTTTTATGGGTTTGTCTGGGCCTCTATTCAGGGTTGTCTGACCTCCGTCTCCACCCATTTTGGACCTATAATTTTTCTATTTTACTCAACTAAGTGGGAACCTAGCTCCTTAGGGCTTCAATACCGTCCACTTTTGGTGGAAGAGTTTTAGTTGTTGCAGGTTGTCTGAAATTTTCAGAGTGTTTAGCCATTTTTTTCAGATCTGATACCTCACCTCTAGATCCACTTCAGATTGGCTATTTATCCATCCAAATCACCTCATTTAGTTTTGTTTTGGTTTTCCTCTAGGGTCACCTCCGCTTCCCTTCAGGATATAGCCTTTCGCCACCACATTTACAACAATTTGTGCTCTGATTTGTTGTTGTTTTCTGCACCACTTTCTAGCAAATTTGATCTTTAGATCCCTATCCCTCCCGGCCTTAGATCTATTGGATATTTTGCTATGTTTTGACTAGTTTTTTACCCACCTACAGACTAATTTTTGAGAGGCCCACCTCCTTGGGTTTATATTATTACATTATTATATTTTTATTTACTATTATTTTAGTTTCATATACTGTTATCTGCAATTTTATTTACAGTTACACATCACACTTTTTCTTTTTCTCTACAAATTTCTGGGTTTAAAAATTAAAATTTACACACTTTTCACAGACACCCTAAGTGAAGAAGTTGGTTAACACCGCCAAGCAAAGACTTTAACATTTAAATCAATTGATCCTGCAGCTCTCTGCCCTTCTTCCGACATTGTAATTAGTTGATCCTGCACCTCTCCGCCCTTGTTGGTATCTCTTCCCTTTGTGTCATGTTTGTGTTTTCATCATTGCGCCACCAAGGTGTTTATCCCAGAGACTTCTTGACCTTCATCCTCAGTTTCCAGTAGGAATACTTACTCCTCCGAATAGGATTCAAGTTAGTCCTCCACCGAGTCTGCACTCTGACTCCTCTTCTGGTTCATTGGGTTCTCCTTTTGGTTCTTCCCTTGGTTCTCCTCCTATCACCTTCACCATGTCTGGTCTAGGACATAACACTGGTGATAGCCTCGGCCCTAATGCTAGGAATACTACTAGTGGGACTGTAATAGGAACTACTCCAACTGCTCCCTTGCTTCCCTATATGGCAGGCCTCAGTCTTCCCAATTTTAACCAGTTGACCAATGATGCTATATACCATGACAGTAGTTGGCCTCCTATGCTGACCAGGCTCCCTTCCGACATCCCCAAGTTTGAAGGCCTTGTTGGAGAAGATCCTACAAATCATGTTCAATCTTTCCATATGTGGTGTTCGTCTAACTCCATTACTGATGACTCTATCTATCCTCAGTTGTTCCAATGTATGCTTATAGGTGAAGCTTCTAAGTGGTATTTTGATTAGGACTCATCCTCTCATACTACCTTTGCGACTCTTTCTTGGGCTTTTCTATCTTATTTCTAGCTTCCCCTTCTTTACGACACTGGTACCGAACTTTTGACTTCTTTTTGTCAATCGTCTACGACCCACCTATCCGATCATGTCCTGGAATGGCGGAGAAGAAAGAGCCTATGTCGAGCCCATACCTTCGACTACCGTGTCTACATGGACTGGTTCCTTAGATCTCTCTTGCCTCCTATCGACAAATATGTCGCATTGTATCTCCCTCAAACCAAAGAAGCCGCTCTCCAAATTGCATTAAAATATGACCTGATCTATGCTCAGTCAGGTTATGTTTATATCGTTCTACCTGATCTTCCTAGACCTAGTGGTGCTAACACACCGGGGGCATCTCATGCCACTGACGGTATCTTTGGATCTCTCTCTCGTCCATATGCTCAGCCTCCCATGGGCTATGTTTTTCCTCAGGGGGGACCAACACCTCCTGCACTTTTCCCCCTCCTGGTATCATGTATCCAAGATACGGCATGCCACCTCCTTTTTCCCAACCTCCTATTTACCACACTGTTACCCAACCTCCTTATTGTCCGTATCCATATCCTGGTGCTCCAGCTCTTCCAGCATTAGCACCTCCTCCTCCCTTTCCTTATCAACCCTCACAACAATAGCCATCGCCCCCTCAGGGGCAGGTGTATGCACAGTAGGGTGCGAATAATCTTTTTCCTTCCAAAAAGAAGAGGAAAGGCACTCAAAATCAATCTTCTCTCAGTAATCGTGGACCTAATCCTCAACATAATGCTCCTAACACTGCTAACTAGCAATAGGGCACTCAGCCCAAGCAAGACAGGCCTATTCGCACAAACAAGGCTTGTTCTTTTTGTGGTGTTTATGGTCATTACATGCATGATTGTCCTCTTTTAGCACATATGAAGCAGATGTGGGAGTCTCAAGCTACTGAACCCTTAGTTAAAATGAGAGGGGGGGTGAATCAGTTTAACACATTCATGGACTTTTAAAAATTTTCTTTTTAAAAAAATTTACACCTTTTATACTCTTCACATCATCATTTTGTGATCAACTTAATATACAATGGAACAACAATCATAATAAATGAGCAACAGGTATCAAGCAAAAGAAATACATAGAATCAACACATACTCATCATGCATATAGACAACAGGTATAAGTGGAAACCCATAAAGGGATAGAACCACATGTTATTATTGTTTTGATGCAAAGGCAAGCTCCAACTCCCTCTCACCACTAATTTTTTGTAGGCACCAACCTACAGGAGGCTCCTACCTCAATTCTGCAAGCTACAACTTGCAAGGAAGCTCCAACTTCCATCAATTTTCTATAGCCACCAACCTACAGGAGGCTTCTACCTCAGCCAGCTACAACTGACTTCTATCAAGCTACAACTTTATAGGGAAGTACAACTTTATAGGGAAGCTCCAAATTCCTCACTCTTTCAAAAGAAAACACTTGCTGATTTACCTTGGATATCAGCTCTGTTTTGTTCCTTCATCACTGTTGTCCACCAGCCTTCATTTCTGCCTTATATCTTCTCTGATTATTCATAGCATCTGTACCTGCTCATCCTTCTTCTTATCCTCTCTCTTCAATTCTGCATACTCTTCATTTCTCTATTCTCTAACCTCATTATGCATATCAATGTGATATCATTTATAGATTTCTCCTCACGATTGTTTTTATTCCACCGGGAATTCGAAGTGAACAGCCTTGAATTTTTTACTTTTGCCTTCTCATTTCTCTATCTAGCATATTCAGAAAAATATTACAAATGTATACATTTCAACATTTTAGTGGGATATTTCTTTGCCTCCGAAGACTTGCCTTTGCATCACAAACAATATAAAATCAATAAAACATTTACATTTTCAGTTACAATACGGATTTCAAATCAACCCATTCAGTTTTGGATTACTATGTGTTTTTCTTTTCTGCTACTGTCTCTGTCTTTTCCAGTTCTGAATACTTCTCCTGTTTTCCATGCATGTAGAATGCATTTCCCCACTTTTGTTACAACTCTGGCATCTTTATCAAAATTCGCAGTATTTTACAATGTAGAAGTTCTTCATATGGTTTAAAACTACTTCAACACATTTATAATTTTCTTCTATAAAAAAACTCAAATAACTCTCGGCATGTACCTATGACCTTTTAAACATAGAAAATAGCCTTTCGGTCCCACTTGCTGAACTTTTTCTCTATTCCCCGATGCGATGAACCTCCTCCGATGATTTACGATTGTGATTACATCCTTTGTGATTGTTCCGATGCGATTAATCGCAATCGCAAACTTCAATAACAGGTTCCATTTCTCTGCCTTTAATCTGATGCGATGGCCCCACACTACATAGATATATGTATATACATTGTTTCATATATACTTGCCACTTTACTTTTTATTTATTCTTCAATTTTGGTTAAAGATCTCAGAGTAAACATGCATTAATTTTTTTCTTTTTACATGGGGGCCCATACTTTGCTTATAAGTTTAATTACACATATTCATATGCACATCAACCTTTAATCAATCGAACCCTGGCGCACTTTGTTTCCCTTAAAGCTGGAACTCAGACACATAAAATCATAGTCCATAACATATCGGGTCTGAATTCTTCATCGCGATCGCAATATCACAATCACATCCTCCAAAAGTTCGGTGCGATGAACAAAGGGTCCCACTAGCTATAAAGCAACTCACATATCTATCATCCATCCTTCATCAAATCCGACGACTGACATTCAATCGCTCAATCGCAATCACAATTTTCAATTGTTCGTTTCTCTACGTCTCTTGTTCTCCGTCGATGCGATGGTTCACTGTGGATCCTACCACGCATATACAATGCTCTTCCATACTCTATCAACAAAATTAGGTTTAATTTCAAATATAAACATAATTGATATGACCCCACAGCGTATTAACTTTGGTTTAAGTTCATTGGTTGACTTTGTTAAACCAACACACTAATGCAAATATCAACAAGGACTTTTGGGCCCACAACTCTATTCACCTGCATATCAAACATTCATCAAGGTTTGTATAATTCGACCGCATATCAAATTATATTGTATATTGGTTCTGGCACATATTAAACCAACCATAATTCTTTGCCCAGCACATATATTAATACATATATATGTCAACACTTTACCACGTATCCAAACCACAACAGTGTAATATTTGTTTGGGCACACATATATATATTGGTTCTCTTCATTATTCATCATCGCCTTGGTTTAAACCCAAAATCAATTTAACTTCTGGAACAAGACCTTTTGGATCAAATAGTTGGGCCCACCATCAATGAGTATTATAAATAATCGCTCATAAAACAACAACCCATTGTATACTTATTTGAGTTAATATTCGAATATTACAATGAAACCAACTGCATATTCATCTTATTTAACCTCTGTATATGGCCCACAATGTAATATATATTTATTCTTCTCCCAAAGTTTCAGTAACACTTCCTGCTTACCAAACAACACATCGCATCATTTAAATAATGCAACTGGGCCCACACCTTACCTCCATACCTTTCGCCATGCAACTTAACTGGAAATCCAGCGATCAAACTTCTCTCGCTCTCTAACCTCCAATTAAACCCTCATCTGACGATCCTCGCGTAATATCACGCAATTAAAATGCTCAAGGGTTAAAACTCAAAATTTGCGCGATATAAATGGTTTTTGAAAACCACTTATGGCCACATGCCGACCAAAGACATATATCGCATTTTTTTTTACAATTCTTCTTACCACTTTTAAAACACGTGATATTGCCGGTATTGGGTCTCCAACCCGCTTTCATTGTTCCTTCGAGGTTCCGCTTTGCTCCTTGACTCAGGGTTCCGCCCAATTCTTTAGTGCTTGATTCGATTCATGAAAAATGTTCCATCGTATAATTTTTTTGAGGTTTCGTTATAAAAATATGCCATCGCTACTTTTATTTCATTACTTCAATTAAGACTCGAATAGTCTTAAACCCTTCTTCCATCGCAAAGTTCCACCCTGTGTACCTTCCATCATATAAACCCTTTCACCTTTGCTTCTAAAATCATTGTTCTGCATTGATCCACTGTTGCATGACTGTGCATGTCAGTGCATGACTGTTTCACTATATTCGTTGTATGTACAGAACTGTGTTACCTACGACTCCGGCCCTTACAACTCAAATGGCCCTTTCACCCTCACTACTCTAATTCCTCTGCTGCTTCTGCTACCTAAGCTGCCTCTTGCCTATCTATTTGCTGGTTCTTCTTTCTTCTCCTTTGCCATCAATGACAATATTTCCAACACAAGCAACATTGTGAGGACAACAAGCCTCCCCTTCCATCCCTCCTAGTGTTGTGCCTAGTCAGCCAAGTGTGTTTACTAATCCTTTCCCTCAATAAGGATTTGTGGCCACCCAACCACCTGAAGGTCAGGTGGCCAGTCAACCTCTTCAATATGGTACCCTCGATTACCAAATTCTCATGATGAATTCTGATCAACCTCTAACCGTAGACATCAATCTTCAAACTCGGTCCCGTCAGTACAACAAGCCTCCCACTACGCTTGTTCCCAAGCCACCTCCTTTAGTCTCTACAAAGCCTCTTTCGACACCTAATGGTCCCTTGCAATTCCCTCATCCTAAGGCAGAGGTTCATACCAAGATCCCTAAGGGAACGCTACATCAAAATTCTGCTTCTGGAAAATTTTCCCATTTGTATAGTATACTAGATGATTTGACGCAATATCCTGCTGCCATTTCAACGCTGGAACTCCTCCAGTCGTTCCCTTCACAATGAAAAGCTCTATTATCTGCCATGGGCACTTTAGATCCTTCTGATGATCAATTGATTGTCTTTGATGTTTACCGGTCAGAACATCCTCCTCTCCCTGCTTCCGTCACCTTCCAAATCCCAGTCAAGATCCAGAATGCCAACGTTTCCCGGTGCATTATTGATGAGGGGGCATCCACCTATGTGATGTCTACTTCAGTTTGGAAGCAACTTGGATCACCTGAGTTGGCTCCTTCCACGATCACTCTCTGAGCATGGGATGGCCATGCCTCCCATCCCATTGGCTTCTTCCCCAATCATCTTATTACTCTTGCGGGCAAGATTGTTTGCATTGACGTAGAATTCATAGATGCCCCCTTAGATTAAAACATTCTATTGGGTTGTAGCTACACCTATGTGATGTTTTTTGTCCCATCTGCGGTTCACCGTAAGATGTCCTTCCCTCATAACGAAAATATAGTCACCATTGACCAATTGACATATTACGAACCAAAGTCTCAAACCTTCCCTGAGTCCATCAAGTCTTCGGTGGCCAATAAGAAAATCGTCGTTCCTTTGAACAATGTCTCACCTAGAGTCTACAAAGATTCCTCATTGCTTGGTACATTCCCTGGTTTTCCTCCTCCTATCTCTGATCCTAGCTCATCGAATTTTTTCATGATGCAATCATCTTGGGATGCCCTCAAGCGGCCCTCTTCGGCTAGTCAGTAGCCTCCTCACCCTCCTCAGCCTACTCCTAGCCCTTCGATTCAGCCTTCTAGACCTCCTCCACCTGGCCCTTCACCTACAGCTGGTATCCATGAGCCTCTTTACCCTCCTGGAAAAGTTCCTCCAGGCCTTAACCATCTTGGAGCTGTCTCGCTTGGCCATTACCCCTTTGGTCAAATATCGTTCCTAGCTCCCCCCCCCAAAGGAGTGTACACGGTACCTGTCATGGCTAACCTCTCTCTCCCTAACTTGACCCTTGCGATTCTTGTCTGGTACCTTGACCCTCTAGCCGCTACCCCACCTAGTCAACCCAAACCTTATGTTGCTTTGACCCCGGTTCAACCGGTCCCCATGACTTCTCTCATTGTTACAGTGCCTCAGCCACCTCAACAGGAACCACCTCTTGTTGCGACCGCTTCGAGTAATAAGGACAAAGCTCACAAGAGGGCATCAAAAGACAAGGCTGCCCCAACTGACCCTACACCTCCTCCGCCTCCAAAGCCTTGTGCTTTGTGTGATGTCGTCAGCCATGCCACCCATAACTGTCCTGAACTGCCCCATATCAAGCCCATGGTTAATGTTGCATTCCCTAAGTCTACAATCCCTGAAGCCTTTGTTTCTTCCTCGACTGTAACCAAGAACCCTAAGACTATTCACACTAATCAACATTGTGCTTTGTGTTATCTCCATGGCCATTATTCCCACCATTGTCCCCACCTTACGCATTATTGGCCTCTTTGGAGGTAGTTCAGGAGTACGAGGTTGAACAGAACCAATCTGCCTCTCCCTTACTTGTGCAGTATGCTATGGGCCAGCTTAAGGATTTACCTGCTCCCATTGACATTCCCCCTCCTGATGTCGAGATGACGGAGCTTGCGGCCACCATCCTCTACCTATCATCATCCATGAGACCCTCAGTGGAAGTTCCCTCTACATCTTACCCTATTGTTTCGCTTGACGTCCCTTCAGCAATCACCCTGGGCTCAACATCAGTGGATCCCTTATCTACTTGTTCTTCTGTCATACCCCGTGACGATGTGCATGTGAACCTTTCTTCTCATGATGATGAGTCAGGTAGCTTCGCTGCATCATGTGGCCTCCCTTCCTCCAGTCACTCCATGTTCTATTGTGATGATGACATTATGAAAGCCTTGTCCACCCCTGACTTCATCTTTCCCGCCCATAAGCGAGATGGCACTTTCCGTGTCTATGGTGACTTTCAGGAACTGAGCACAAGCTACACCTCCTGTAGCTCCCACACTCCACCTCACCGTCGGCGTGTGAGTAGTAGATATCCTACCCAGATCACTCCCTCTTGCGGTGTGCGTTCGATGTCTACTTTACACTCAGGTTGCCATCGTTGTTCATCATCCTCCCATTTATTTTCTTGTGGCACCTTTCAGATGCACCTCCCATCCACACCCTATACCGGTTATGTCGATGGTGCAAGTCACTACTTCTGGAATCTAGCCTCGGCAGGTTGGGCCATCTTTACCTCCTTACATTCAGTTGTTCTCTCGAACGGTGTATGCATTGGTACTCCTACCAATAATCAGGTCGAATATGATGCAGTGCGAGATTTATTAGCTTATGTCATTTCACATCACATCCTCCACCTTCATGTTCGTTTAGATTCCCTACTTCTTGTCATGTAATTGAATGGTGTCTATCGTGTGCATAATTCTATCCTATTTAGAAGATATTTACAAGTGAAGCTTTTTATGCGTGAATTTGAAATCATTACATTCATTCATGTACCTAGAGCACAAAATCACTATGTAGATAGCATTGCAATCAATATTCTATATTTTCATTTAGCACACGCATTTAACACAATACAATAACATAAAACCATCAAAACGATGCATATCAATAATATGTGTCATATAAAATGTTTTAGAGTCCATCAACTCTGATACATATGACATGCCCATAGCATGTTACAAAACTCAAAACTGGGGGAATCACCTACCCCTATACACCTAGTCATGATCTGGAGCATCCCGAGCCAATGGCTATACTCCTGTAGCTCATAGATTGCACATCCCCTATCCATCCATCGCCATGCACCACATGACCCCTCGCCACTCTGAGGGTAGACCAATACATGGCTCTATGTATTGGTCCTCTAAGTCTTGCCAACCGCACTCTAAAACACCAGTCATAAACCTCTCACATCTATGACGGATGTCCTCCAGGAGAGTTGTTGCATCCTCATTTTGCGGCGCCCTAGATCCACTAGGTCCTGCAGCTTCTGATATTGCGGGTCGTCCCATATACCCGACCAGTTTTACTAATGTTGTATCTACATACCAAAAGTGGAAGAATCGGTACCATATACAATATTCTGAAACTTTACAATGCACATAAAATATTAGCAATTTTTCACTTACCATCGGGCCCCCACACTCGACCAGGCAGTAGTGGAAATTCCGGGTCCCCTCGATAACTCATCCCACTATAGGGATAGTCGTCTATGTACAATGGCATCTGATCCCATTAAGCAAAGAAATCAGATCGGAACACCTGTCTGACTGCCCCACCTCCTCCTCTGCACAATAGTCATCCCCACCGGCGCATCGTGGGATCTCTCAGGCCCCCATCCTAGAGTTGTATGCGAGGTCGAAGTGTTAGGATCTTCTCAAAGAATCTCTAGCGCAAAACTGTACCATATGCAAAATAATGGTTCACTTGCCGCTTACATAGCGACAACTGTCATTTCAGCGCCGACAGCATCATCTGCACCCACCCATACTAGGTCCCACTCAACACACTCTCAACAAGCATCATCTTCCCTCCAGTGATGTGGTGGAGTGCCTAGTTGTCCAGGATCCACAGCACCGCTGCGGCCACAGTACAGGTCTCTAACCTCTCTACATCCCCGATGGGTATCTGAGCCCCCTTGACTTGGAGACCTGGTCGACAATGGCGCTCTACAAACTCCATGATGGTCCGCCCTCATGGTAACACTGGATGAGTCTTCCCAACCATCCCAAGTGGTAGAAGACCAGTTAGGAAATATATATCCTGGACCGTCAACTCGATCCAGTGCCCCTACACTATAAAGACCTCATGGTCCATGTTAGCCACCTATAAATTTTTTCATACTCAATGGTGGCTAAACTTGTCTTTTAAACCTTCAAGAGATAGTTCCCTTTGCAAAATTATCATCTTTTTGAAGTTTTATGATGATTATTACCCTTTGAGTTAATCTTCACTACTGTTTCACTATTAGCCCTAAAGTACCTACTGCTCACCAAGAGAAAACTGCTTATAAGACTCCATTTCTCACCATTCACCTCTCCATTCCAATCCCACAAACTCTCCATTTTCATCCCTGCTTCCCTCAAAAAATCCCTCAAAAACACCCTCATTTAACCTCTAAATCACCTCAACCCTCTTCTAAACCTTATATCTCCCGTTTATTTGGTTTAAATCCATCCATTTTAACCTATTGAAACCCCATTTGGCCTTAAAAATCACTATTTTTGGGCCTAAAGTAGTATTTTGAAATATAAAGGTTTTTTAAGCCCCCAAGGGCTTATATCCTTTAGCCCTCTGTCTCATATGACTAAGCCCCGCAATCGAGCACTAAAATGCTCACACCTGCGTGCCAAAACCCCTTTTTCCCTTCTATTTTCCATTTCCGACATATGATTTTAAAAACAGATCTAGGTTGTTGATCTCTGTAGATCAACGGCCACCGGACCTCCATCCTTCCGCCCATTCACCTTGCCTTCCTTTCTTCCCCTTTCAATATATCTGCTCCATCTTTAAAATCTCCACCTTCCGATCGGGACTTAACTCGATCTCCCCATTGAACCTGCTCCACGACAAAAATCATGCGTCACCGTGGACCCTGCCAAAGCTTTTAACCCCACATCTCTCTACCTGTCGCCCTAACTCCGTGTCGTCAGATCTGGAGCATACGATCCAATGGTCAGCAATGCATGTCGCGTGATTTTCACCCCTCCTTCCCAGTGCGCTACTTCCGCGCGATAAAAGTGGTTTTACAATGCCACGCGTCGAGCGATGAGTCGTATCGCGTTCCAAAATTTAATACCGCCTACCCCCCCAAACATTGCGCGAAAACCACTAATGGCTTTCTCGAAAACGCTTCTTCACAATTCGCACCAAATTTTCAAATTAAACTCTGGTTCTCTACTTTGGCATAGAAACCCATCCTCCACTGCAAATTCCTCCATCCTCACAGCTCCGAAACACTTCTATGAAACCTCCTAAGCAGTCAAACCAATAATTCGCAAGATTTTAATTAACTTTGTGTGTTTTTATGCAGGCTTAATGAAGTTCAAGATAAAACCCTCCCGCAGATGATTACAGTGTTATCGGTCGAGGATGACGAACCTCATAGCCATAAATGAAAATTAGGGAGATCAGGGGTTTAAATTTCATGGTTTGGAAGGGTCGATTAGTCATGATCATCGACTTTTCAGACAAATTCTTTGACAAACCCTCTGCGCACCTGAAAACAGCAAACACAATGAACATCAATTAATTAAAGAGTATCAACATCGAAGATAGATGATGAAAGCATAATCTGAAGATTAAAAGTTCTAAACAAATTTTAAGGAGATTAAGACACAAACTCGAGAATCAAAGGCCTAATCCACAAATGAATCAGATAGGCATAGTTAGCAGTTCAAGGATGATTAAGGATAAAGTCTCAAAGCTTGAATCAGGCATAAACACAGTGTTTAAAGTAAATCAGTGTTTAAAGGGTGAAAGAAGACAAAAAACAACGAAGGACACCTCAGAGCCATGTCAGAGGGGCCAATTGAATCCCCAGCTACCAAAACTACCACCTGCAGCCTCTCTGCCTCAAAGGAATACCCGGATCAAATCTCAGTCAGTAACATTAAGACTAAAGATAGCTTGCAGTTATTACAAACAAAAGAACATATTTTAAACTATCAGTAAAGTTATTGTAAAGATAAGGAAGTGCCTTAAAGTCAATCTTTTTACCCACTAAGCCTAAAAAAGAGAAGAAACAGAGTAAATAAGACTGAGTTGTAATTCAATGCTTTCCTGCCTTATGCCTTGCATGGTTTTCAAGGCTATAAGTTGCATTTAGTATGAAATTAATGATACTCAACCCTAGAACTCTTCGACCTCCTCATTTATTCTATAAATACTTCTAAAGAAGATGAGAAGTTTTTGGTTGGTTGGTTAGCCAGTCACTAGTTGTAACACTGAAACTCTCAGAAATAATACATAGTCTATCTGAAGTTGAAGAGGGAATTGAATTCTTGGAAGCTGGATTATGTTTTGACATGCTTGTTCTTGAGAAGGCTCTATCATTGGATCCCTGAGCTTGGCTGTTGGTGATGTACTATGAACTGTCTGTTTTTTTTCCTATTTTCATTATGTTTCATAAATTCTTACTACATTAGGATGAAAATTTTAGGCTAATAAATGACTCCTGGAAGCACCTTAGACCTGTTTATCCTTCATTGTTTTATTTTTTCTTCTGCTAAGGCATTTTAGAGTCTTTAACCATTATCTTGAACCCTTATTCTTGTTTATTTCTCAAATAGTTCAAATAGTTGGTTCCAGCATGATTTATGGTTTTCCCTGCTTGTCTGCTGCCACTTGAAAACTATTTTTGAAGTCTCCCTTTGAAGTACCATTGTTTACAGTTAGCCAAGGAGGTTTGTTTTGATCATACCCTTTGTCCCTACTTGAATAATTGTTTTAAAGGTATTTTATAGTTGTGATCATAGATGTGTTAGGTGTTCCCTCTTTTATGACTGCAATTATCAGTGAATCTTTCATGTTTTCTAATTCCTTTAAAATAAAGTATTTGAGGAAATAGGGTGTTCCCCGAATCTTAGATTTCATTTTAAAAGTTGTCTTAAAGTCATTATTTGCTTAAAGTGTGGTTTGTAGAATTCATGGTTAGCCCTATCTATCAAATACCTCTTTCTGTTCAAATTATGTTTTTAAGCTCCCCTTGTTGAGAATTCAAACTCTCTTTTCAAATCATTGATGTCCATCTCATTCACAAAAGTAAAGGATCATGTGGCCAAGTTAGATTTTCCATTTGATATCCCATATCAATTGATGAGTTTTTCATAAACCTCTTCTTGACTCCATTTCCCAATGAATCTGACACTTCTTCTTTCTATCTATACTACCTAGACCTTTCATGTTTTGCTATACTAATTCAACCAAACAAACACTTGCACTTAATAACTAGTCTAAAATCAATACTTAAAAGCAAACAAGATATACCATTGCAATCCCTCTCTGAGAACAGGAGGACTAGATCCTAGAAATCTAAAGATTGGTTCTAATGTTGCCTTGTCTTTTGGTTAGCCAATCTATCAAAACATAGGACCACAACATAATGGTGATCACGGTGGGACCACTGAGTTCATAGTTTCCTAGCAAGCTCTTATAGACTCATTAGTCTTTCAAACAACCATAGAAACTCAGAAAAAACCCAAAAATATTTCAGATTGGTTGCATAATAAACATGATGGTGGAACCATAAAACAATTTTACCTTCAAAAAAATCTAAACATTTTCCACCTAGTGGCTCCATTGGCCTCTAGTAGGCCTATTACTTCACTAGTCCTTGTAAACTCCCCTGGAATGCATTGAGCAAACCCAATCATGTTGTTGGTGGACAAAAAAGTCCAAAATCTTCCACCTAGTGACTCCACAATCCCAAAAGACCTAATGACTCCACTGGTAGAAGACTCTGAACTGGTTGAAAATATACAGTGACCTCTTTATTACAATCATGGATCCAAGCATAGACATAGAAGCTAAACTAGACACATTATTGGACCTAACTGGAAAAATAGTGTACATACTTGATAAAATATTGAATAGGCATGAGGTTGATACAGATGTTGATTATCCAGAGCAACATATGCATTTCCCTGATCAAACACAAAATCAACCACTACAAGATATAAACAAAAAACAAAATATGTATGATGAGCAAGATTACAAAGCAAACAATGAGGAAGATTTTCAAGAAAGTATTGATTGCCTACCTATACCTTGTGTTTTAATATTAAAGGAACTTTATGAACAAGTTGCTAACATAAACAAGGAACAATACCCTGAGGAAATAGTCAGCCATCTTGAACTCATAAAATCTGAAATAGGAGAAGAGACAACACAACTAGAATCTCTGCCTTTATCTTATGACTCATTTCAGATTATTAAAGAAGAATGGCATCCTGAAAATATATTAGAAACGACTCATGAATCCTGTATTCTAAATGACTGTCACAAAAATCATGAGGAGTTTTTTGAAACTGAGATAGATCAGGAAAAATAAGAGAATACTCAAATTTTCCCTGCAAGCACAAGTAATGATTCCCTATAAGAGGCTCAAGAAGACATCCAGCCTCAAAATCAGTCAATACAAGAGGAAGAGGACTATTTTTTTTATGTCGAAAGCAAAAATAAAATTCCTTCTCTTTTAACAAAAGAAGAAATTGATCTGATATTAAATAAGCATCCAGCCCTGAAAACCTCATTTGATCAAAACACTTCTTCTCGTCTACTTATTGAACCTTGTTGTCTTGAACTAGAACATAAACTTGTAGATCAACTTAAAGAAAGACAGACTGATAACCCAATATGCTTGATTGGTGAAATTGTTTATACTAATGATTTTCCAATTTTTTGTAAATTTGATGATGATGATAAGCTCCAAATGGAAACTAATCATGCAAGACAACCAGCAGTGGATCAGTGTCATGAATTTCATTATCATTAGCTTGAAAGCAATAATCAAACAATGCAGCCCATTAGAAATACCTTTCACATAATTGGGAATCAGCAATCTATTAGTTGTAATGTTGAGATTGAAAAGGAAGAGGAATTTCTTGAGCAAGATGAAGATAAGGAGCCTTATCCTAAAAGGGTTGAGGTAATAAAGGATACCCATGCTTAGGAATATGATGATCTCTTCACAAAATACAGTCCACTAAACCAGAGCTTACCAGGACTACAAGAGGACAACACTGCAATATATGATGAGTCCTCCAGTTCAGATGATAACGAAGATGAGGAAGTTTTTCTTTCTCAAGAAGATCTTTATCTTGATCCAGTGGAGAAAGAAGAGGTAATATTGGTTGAAAACATATCTTCCAAATACTCACAACTAGGTATTATTTCAAGATCCCTATGCTCATTTCTTGAATATATTTGAAGAAGGGATAAAGGTTGTTAGCAGCAGTATGTTACCAAAAGCAAGAAGATTTTTTAGCACTGCTGCTAAGAAACAAAAGGAATGGGAGTGGCCCTGTTTGTCCAGCATGCCCAAGGAGATGAGAAAAGACCAATCATGCAATCATTTACTGGATTAGTTGTACTGGAAAAGAGAGTTCATCAACTAGTTATGTAAATATTTCAAGTTAGATTAGGTTAGATAGGAATGTCAATAAAGCTCAGCCTTTGAGAATTTAGTTAGTTGTTGTTTTTTTCTTTGAAGGAAAAAGAGAAAACTACAAAAACAATAAAAATTGAAAAAGAGGGTAGGATGAAAACAAGAAAGGTATAGCCCCATACCAAAAAAGAGAAACAATGTCTGAAAGTGTGCAAGCTCAAATTCCACTCGTAAAAACACACTTCTAGTTAGTCACACATCCTAATCATGACTAATTAGCTTTTTAATTTACTGCTGATAGGTTAGTGAATTAGATCATCCAAACAACACAATCTTGGCTTATCAGTAAGGTAGATTAGGATAGAGGAAACGAAGGTTCAAACAAATTCAATATCTGAACCTATGAATCTCAAAAGAAGAATGGCTCTAATTAGATTAAATCTTGAGCCAAAGATAAAAAACAAACTGGTTCCAACATGCTCAAAACTTGGACCAGAAAAGAAGGAAGAAAGAGAGCGCAAAAAGAATCAAAATTAGAGCTGAAGAATAATGAAGGAAGTTTTAATTTTTAGATCTTAAGCCTTCACACTTTTGTTTTAAATTTTCTGCAAAAAATAATAATAATAACAGTCTATGTGCAGCTTGTTTTTATGCCATAGATCTGTAGCAAGTCAAAATGCTTAATCCTGGCTTGCCTGCTTTTAAATTTATGTTTTTAGAAAATAGAGAATAAAGGTCTGTCAGACAGTCTAATCCTGACAGATAGTACTTAGGTAGAGAATTTATGAAATCAACTGTTTAAACTGAGTTCATGGTGAAATAAGAGTAGAAATAAATTATTTTCCTGTTTTTCAAAAGAATAAAATGTTGATGAAGAGAGTTTTCTAGTCCAAATGGACTCTGAAAGAATAAAAAATGTTAGGATCATTAGGAATGGGTAGGTAGAGATGTTGTTTTGATAGAATTCCATTGATTCAGATTGTTGCAGAGATTATCAAAACAAATAAAGGTCAGCTATAGGAAAAGAAAGTTGCTGCCCAATGGATGAAGGCACTAGTTTACTGAAAAGCCAGAGATCAATAGCTGAGGTTCTGGACACCGAAAGAACCAACTGTCCTCCCCAAGTGGAGCCACTATTAGCCACCTATAAATTTTTTCATACTCAATGGTGGCTAAGCTTGTCTTTTAAACCTTCAAGAGATAGTTCCCTTTGAAAACTTATCATCTTTTTGAAGTTTTATGATGATTACTATCCTTTGAGTTAATCTTCACTGCTGTTTCACTATTAGCCCTAAAGTACCTTCTGCTCACCAAGAGAAAATTGCTTATAAGACTCCATTTCTCACCATTCACCTCTCCATTCCAATCCCACAAAATCTCCATTTTCATCCTTGCTTCCCTCACAAAATCCCTCAAAAACACCCTCATTTAACCTCTAAATCACCTTAACCCTCTTCTAAACCTTATATCTCCCATTTATTTGGTTTAAATCCATCCATTTTAACCTATTGAAACCTCATTTGGCCTTAAAAATCACTATTTTTGGGCCTAAAGCAGTCTTCCGAAATATAAAGGTTTTTTAAGCCCCCGATGGCTTATATCCTTTAGCCCTCTATCTCGTATGACTAAGCCCCGCAATCAGGAGCTAAAATGATCACACCTCTGTGCCAAACCCCCCCTTTCCCTTCTATTTTCCATTTCCGACATATGATTTTAAAAACAGATCTAGACTGTTGATCTCTGCAGATCAACGGCCATCGGACCTCCATCCTTCTGCCCATTCACCTTTCCTTCCTTTCGTCCCCTTTCAATATATCTGCTCCATCTTTAAAATCTCCAATGTCCGATCACAGGATCCAACGATCGGGACTTAACCCGATCTCCCCATTGAACCTGCTCCACTACAAAAATCATGTGTCACCGTGGACCCCACCAAAGCTTTTAACGCGACATCTCTTTGCCTGTCGCGCTCATTTCGTGCCATCAGATCTGGAGCCTCTCATCCAATGGTCAACGACGCATATCATGCAATTTTCACCCCTCCTTCCTAGTTCGCTACTTACACACGATAAAAGTGGTTTTAAAATGCCACGCGTTGAGTGATGAATCGTATCGCATTCCAAAAGTTAATACTGCCTACACCCCAAATGTTGCGCGAAAACCACTGATGGTTTTCTCGAAACCGCTTCTTCCCAATTTGCACCAAATTTTCAAATTAAACCCTGGTTCTATGTTTTGGCATAGAAACCCATCCTCTGCTGCAAATTCCTCCATCCTCATGGCTATGAAACACTTCCATAAAACCTCCTAAGTAATCAAACCCATAATTCGCAGGATTTTAATTAACTATGTGTGTTTTATGCAGGTTTAATGAAGTTCAAGATAAAACCCTCACACAAATGTTTACAGTGTTATGGGCCGAGGATGAAAATCCTCATAGCCATGAATGCAAATTAGGGAGATCAGGGGTTTAAATTTCGTGGTTTGGAAGGGTTGATGAGTCATGATAATCGACTTTGCGGACAAATTCTTTGACAAACCCTCTGCGCACCTGCAAACAACAAACACAGTGAACATCAATTAATTAAAGAGTATCAACATCAAAGACAGAGGATGAAAGAATAATCCGAAGATTAAAAGTTATAAACAAAGTTTAAGGACATTAAGACACAAACTCGGGAATCAAATGCCTAATCCACAAATGAAGCAGATAGGAACAGTCAGCAATTCGAGGATGATTAAGGATAAATTCTCAAAGCCTGAATCAGGCATAAACATAGTGTTTAAAGTAAATCGGTGTTTAAAAGGTGAAAGAAGACAAAAAAAAAATGAAGGACAACTCAGAGCCACGTCAGAGGGGCTAATTGAATCCCCAGCTACCAAAACTGCCACCTGCAGCCTCTCTACCTCAAAGGAATACCCGGATCAAATCTCAGTCAATAACATTAAGACTAAAGACAACTAAAAGTTATTACAAACAAAAGAACATATTTTAAATTGTCATTAAAGTTATTAGAAAGATAAGAAAGTGCCTTAAAGTCAATCTTTTTACCCACTAAGCCTAAAAAAAGGTAGAAACAGAGTAAATAAGATTGAGTTTTAATTCAATGCTTTCCTGCCTTATGCCTTGCATGGTTTTCAAGGCTGGAAGTTGCATTTAGTATGAAATTAATGATACTAAACCCTAGAACTCTTCCACCTCCTCATTTTTTCTATAAATACTTCTAAAGAAGATGAGAAGTTGTTGGTTGGTTGGTTGGTTGATCACTAGTTGTAACACTGAAACTCTCTGAAATAGTACATAGTCTGTCTGAAGTTGAAGAAGAAATTGAAGTCTTGGAAGCTGGATTATGTTTTGACATGCTTGTTCTTGAGAAGGCTCTATCATTGGATCCCTGAGCTTGGATTTTGGTGATGTATTCTTAACTGTCTACTCTTTTTCCTGTTTTCATTATGTTTCATAAATTCTTACTACAGTAGGATGAAAATTTTAGGCTAGGAAATGACTCCTGAAAGCACCTTAGACCTGTTTATCCTTCATTGTTTTATGTTTTCTTCTGCTAAGGCATTTTAGAGTCTTTAATCATTCTCTTGAACCCTTATTCTTGTTTATTTCTCAAACAGTTCAAATAGTTGGTTCCAACATGATTTATGGTTTTCTCTGCTTGTCTGCTGCCACTTGAAAACTATTTTTGAAGTCTCCCTTTGAAGTACCATTGTTTACAGTTAGCCAAGGAGGTCTGTTTTGATCATACCTTTTGTCCCTGCTTGAATAATTGTTTTCAAGGTATTTTATAGTTGTGATCATAGATGTGTTAGGTATTCCCTCTTCTATGACTGCAATTATTAGTGAATCTTTCATGTTTTCTAATTCCTTTGAAATAAAGTCTTTGAGGAAATAGGGTGTTCCCCGAATCTTAGATTTCATTTTAAAAGTTGTCTTAAAGTCATTATTTGCTTAAAGTGTGGTTTTTAGAATTCATGGTTATCCATGTCTATAAAATACCTCTTTCTGTTCAAGTTATGTTTTTAAGTTCCCTTTGTTGAGAATTCAAACTCTCTTTTCAAATCATTGATGTCCATCTCATTCACAAAACTAAAGGATCTTGTGGCCAAGTTAGATTTGCCCTTTTATATCCCATATCCATTGATGATTTTTTCATAAACCTCTTCTTTACTCCATTTCCCAATGAATCTGACACTTCTTCTTTCTATATATACTACCTAGACCTTTCATGTTCTGTTATACTAATTCAACCAAAAAAACAAACCAAACAAACACTTTCCCTTAATAACTAATATAAAATAAATACTTAAAATCAAACAAGATATACCTTTGCAAACAAATAATTTGAGAGATCCCTCTCTGAGAACAGGAGGACTAGATCCTAGAACTCTAAAGATTGGTTCTGATATTTCCTTGTCTTTTGGTTAGCCAATCTATCAAAACACAGGACCACAATAGTTTGTATCCCAATAACTGACAATTCATGCCAATAAGGGTTCTCCGGCTCTCATCAAAGGGTTCTCCACAAACATTAGAACCCCAAACCTGGCCAATGCACTGTGGACACCCTGATCCTCCCAGATCTCCGACTGTAATGTGCCCAGGTCTCTCTCTCTCTAGTTGATCTGCAATTCTGCCATATCTGCAAAAAATATATATATATTTTTAGTGCATAGATAGGAAATATTGTATCCAAACATAAAATCCCAGTTCTCAACCAAAAAATATCACATAAAATCCCCTCTCTGTCACGTCGCACTTTTCAGGCCCAATCCTGGGACAGGTCGCAATTTTCTTCCCAAAATCTGCTACCCAGGTCACAGTTTTTGCCCCAAAAAGTGTGACCTAGCTGTGAAGAGGAGCAGGGGTATGTTGCTGACCTCTGGGGCCCTAAAATGAACTTTAAATCCACTAAAATGGAAGAGTATGGTTAATCCTCTTACTTGCAACTTACAGATCTTGATTCGAACGGTCGATTTGTCTGCTACGATCGCTGCAAAATTTAGGGCCTTCTCTCCTCTCTACATTCACCACAACTCCACATGAAAATGAGTGAATTTGGAGGGAAAATGGCTTATTAAAAGAGAAACCCCTAATTTTTCTTTCTCCTGTTGCGGCCAAACCGTATCTCAGTTTGACAAACCGTCTGTATCGTTGGAAATCTCTCACCAAGACGTCAAATGGGTATCTGTTAGTATTTTGTGATTTGATACTTCACCAAGACAGATTTCATCCAAGAAGGGTCACTTCACAACTCCCCAAAATAGAATTTCTTCATTGCAACACTTGTACTTGGGGCACCACCTTGCCTTCATACTTGTCCATGCTCGTGTCAATTTTTGTTGTGAGTAACCATCATTTACTCATGTTTTTATGATCCCCATTGGACCTTTTCTGTGTGGCAGCATCATCGAGTCACCCTTGTTTAGAGCATCTGATTTGAGTCATCATCGCATTCATGGAGTCTATCCCGAGTCCCTTTGTATCCCGCTATAGTCATCCATGCTTCATTGCCTAGTTTCTCTCTCCTGTCACACATTATGGCCTTCAGTCCTACTGTCCCCTATCCTCATGATATTGTGTCAGTTGCTGCCACGTCATCCATGCCCTTTATGATCTAACAAGGGAATTCATTCGTCCTCTACTTAGTACCCCCCATTTCATCATCATCCCTGGTGTCAGTCTGTTAGTCGCTCTATTGTTTTCTCTCGTGCCTTAGTTGAGGATCCCTTATTGCCTCACCTATGGCAGACCTCCTTCTGTCGACATCAGATCATTCATTCTAGAAAACAGGTCTAAAGGACAGTGTACCTTGGTTCCAGCTTCCACTCTTGTTTGGTGCCTCGGATCAGGCAAAGTGACTCCTTATTTCCCTTTGAATTGATTGTTTCTCAACTCTAGCTCCTTTCAGCATGATCGAGATCCATATACTTGATGGTTCAATGATGCAGTAACTGATATCGGTGATTCCCAGGTGTCTGTGAGATGTTTTTTAGCCCTCATGAGGGGGTGGCCCTACAGGTAGCCCCCCACATATCCAAATGACCTCTTCATTACAACATTTGATGCAGCTCCATATATTTGATGATGTCGGCCTTAGCTGCTTGCAGCGCATTTTTTTTTCATGTATTAGTCAGATTTTCAGAGCCCCTTCCTGTTTACAGGGGAATTTGGGTTTTATTTGTATCTCATGTACTCAGATATTATTGTATAATTTCTTCTTGTTATCCCAGGCACAGTATGTATGTGGGATTCATTATCATGTTTTTACCTGGATCATGTTTATGCCAGCATGTACTATATTGTTTAGTCCCTTGTTTACTGGACGCATTATTCTTTGTACTTTGTCTTGGCGGGCATAGGTATGCCTCCCCCACTGCCTATAGCACAGGTACTCACTCATAAAAGAGATTTGTCGCACCTGTAAGTCTCGCCTCCTCAAGGTCTAGTCCTTTAGCGCTTCGGTCTACCTTATATTTCTCTCTCTTTGACTTCCCCTTCAGTGTCTAGTGACTGAGTTCTTACAATTTACTTTGGTCATACGATTAGCTCCTAACGCTTGCATGCTGGGGGGTAATCTGTTACACCATTTTTTGGTCATCTAACTTTTTACTATTAGATGGACCTAAGTACACCATGTAACACCAATTTTACCCTAAGTAAAATTTCTTTTGCTATGAAAAATAACTTAGTAAAACACCTTTATTAAGTTGTTTATGTTCTAAACAATTAACCCCATTGGGAAATATTAAATAAATCCACATTTGTTTGATTTTCCTCAAGGAACAATTAGTTAAACAACAATTTAATTAATATTCCTGGTCATATTTAACCCAAACAGGAAAATTAATTAGATAAATTATTAGTTATCTTATTATTTTCTAGGAATAATTATTTAAACCTTATTTAAATAATATTCTTTGTTAAATTTGACTAAATCACTCATAAATACTTAAATAAATCATTATTTATTTAATTATTACTCAAGCATATCCTTAAAATGATAAATAAATCATTTATTTTTTATTATTTACAAATAAAGGGATTTGACCCAAGTCAAAAAAAATTTCCCTCCAACAAATATAATAAGATATTCCATAAAAGTTGGATCTTGATTTGGTTAATAATATTTTAACTATGCACCAATATCTAGACTAACTCAATATTTTGTTATAAATAGAAGGGTTTTTTCATTCATTCACCACCTTTTGTTGCCTAAAGATCACTCTAGATCTATACTTTTGGTCTGACTTTGATCCACCATCATTATCATATTTTTCTATCTTTTTGCTTGTGAGCTCCCTTTGAGTTCCATTTTTTGTCTGGGTTTTCTACACCATCAAGAGAGAGGAATTTAGATCTGAAGTGCTAAGGACTTACAAGAACCCATCCCATTGAGGAGAACTGGTAACATCCTTCTATTTATAGAATTTTGGCTTCTGTGATCCATCGTAAAATTATGAAGAATTTTTTCGGTAATAATCACATTAAAATGAACGTTGTCGACGCGTTTCGAACCAACCAGTGTGGTTCATCATGATGAACCACACTGGTTGGTTCGAAATGCGTCGACAAAATTCATTTTAATGTGATCATTACCGAAAAAATTCTTCATAACATCCTTCTATGTTTTCCTCCCTGGTGCCCTTCATATAAAATTCATTCAACATATTCTTATCTTGTCTATTGGATGCATGGAGTAAATCACATTTTTATTTACTGCTTAATGTCTTTTGATGCATAGATGTAGATTTTTGCAGCATTTATCTTGGTCACCTAATTGCAGATCTGAAGATATTGGCAACCATCTTTGTTGTTAGGGCTGTTTGTTATGCACAGCTAAAGTGGTCTTTTTTCGTACACTTGTAATTAAGATTCATACTAACACCCATGGTGACGATTTATTTTTTGCGTAAATATTTGAAAATTGAGACCAATATCAGGATGTTGTTTGGTGTTAGAGACCGTGGCTTGGTTTTTCAACCTGGATCATCCAACGTGGATAAAAGGCCAATGAGCCAGACCTCGTGCGTCGCAAAAGATACAAAAGAGGGGCGACTCTGAATTGAATCTGAAACAAAGATATTCATTTTGTTTTCATTGTGAGAAGCATCGATAGGCAGTTGGTGTGGGCATCACGATCCCATGTTATGACCATTTGGCACTTGCTCTGCTGGCCGTGTCTTTATCAATGGATCTATCCAATGGTGGATAACCGATTACGGTGTGCTATGCATAGAGCAGCTGGAGGAAGCTTATTTTTTTGGAATTTCAAGATCCCTGACTCTCGCATCTGCAAAGGTTAAGTTTGAAATAGAAAATGAAATGCATGATCCACTTCATATTGGTATTCATCAAATTCACGAGGAAAATCAGATGATTAACAAGTTTATGCCTCTTCACTAGCCTCTACATTGAATCCTGTGCGAGATGATTCAGTTGCTCTGCATTGAATCCTCACTCATATTGAAAGCCAATTTTAGATATCGGTAAACTCATCTTCATTTTAGTGTGGCGCAACGGAAGTATGGTGAGCTTCCCAATCTGGGCTAGCGTGAGGAGATTAGCTTGGCAGTAGTTATTTGTTTCCGTATCTCGATAGTGAGTGCGAGGAGGCATGTTTGGAAGCCTCCTGTGTCAGTACCAAATTCCAATCGATGACAATGGAGAGATGACTATGGTGTAATAAGAGTGGTTATTTGTTGTGTGATCTACGTTACTGTGGAAAAGTTACTAGAGATCCAGCTTGTGCATCGTTGCATGCTCTAGATAAGAGTTGGTGAGCCTTAATGACTAGTAGCCCTTGGTGGTTGGCGTGCCTTTGTGGTAGATTTGTGGATCTAGGTGGCTGGAGAGCCTTTCTAGTTGTGTTGAGCCTTGGTGGTTGAGTTGAGCCTTGGTGGCTAGATTGAGAGCCTTGGTGGCTGAGTTGAGCCTTGGTGGCTATATTTTATCTCCTTGAGGTTGAGCGCCAGAGCGGTGATGATGAATTGTTGCTCGTCAAAATATAAAATAGAAAGTAGGTGTAATGGTGTTGCTGGTGTCTATTCTTGAAGCAACGTGGAGTGATCAGTTATCAATGATCTAATAGGGATCATCAAAGACAAAGAGTAGTGTATGATATTGGATCTTCCCACAACAGTAGTGTGGGTGGTGTTCTCATGAGCTGAAGTTTGGGTGGTTTGTCTGCAACGGTGAATGGTGCGCCCCTTTGTTGAACTTTTGTAGGCCCATTGTTCTTCATGGATATTGCATTACTTTCATGGTTATCACTTGTTCTTATATTGTCATTTGACATTGTTTTTGTTTGGTATGGGTAAATGTGAATAAGTTTTGGAAAATTGTATACATATTGAGATTTGTGACCTCAATATGAAGTCATTTTGTTAGAATTCGCAACTCTAACTGATGACAGGTAAAACATGGAGACCAAAACCAGCATGCCAAAGTAAAAAATGAAGATGCCAAAGACTCAAAAGTACAAAGCCAAAGTAGTGGTGTGTTCCAGCATATGAATGGTGTGGTCAAATTTTGTTTATGTTTGTAGAATTGACTCATGACCATGGTAAAGTATGAGTCACATATTGTAATTAGATAAAATCTACAAGTCATTTATTGTTTGTAATGGTTAGTTGTGGTCCTTAAAATGTTTTTATGTACATGTTGTAAGACCCAGAATGGCATGCATACCCCTTTGTTATGTGTTCCCTCTGTTAGAGAGTTTTAACACCCTTGAAAATTATGTCCTGCGGGAAGGATACACTTGGGTGGGCCGTATTGGTTTTAGACTCCATGAGGTGAAATTTTATATCTAGGGGGGTTCATCGAGAGTTTGGATGAACCATTTATGTGAAGGAGTTCCTATTATACTAGCCGTTGCAGCGGTTGGGAACCCATGCATTCCGGTAGATGGTTGTTCCTTTATATGGACATCAACAATTGCACGAACAAGGTACAAGGTGTAATTATCATACTGGACCAGATGTAGATTTTTCAGTTTGATATCGAGACAAGTAGTCATTAAGGGGGCGTGTTAGAAAATGTAATTCCTACTTGTCTAAGTTGTGATTCTTGCTATGTAAAGGAGTTTGTTCCTATTAGTTAGTAGTTGTTTCCTAGTTTTGTGTGTGGTTGAGATATCTCTCAACCAACAAATTGTGTGTCCAAGATAGTTTCCCTATCTTGAGACAACACTTCTTATATATATGTAATTTCATAATTGATTAATGAAGAAGTTAGATTTCCTTATGGAAATTTAGCATGGATCGAATCATAAACTAGTTAAACTCATGATTAAGATGGAATCATAGTTGCCTCTTCCCTTAAGATTTATTCCTTATGGTTTACTAAGAAAGATTTTAGGGAAGTAGCTTCTCAAGCTTGGTCAAAATGGGTCATTTGATCGCCCATATATATATGGGAGGAGAAATTCAAATGTTGAAAGAAAATCTTAAGCATTGGATCAGAGGAAAGAAAAGGAATAAAAATGATCGAGTCGAGAAGCAAAAGAAATCCTTGCAAAATACACTTCAAGATATGGAGGAAGGGCGAGTGACATAGGAAATACCAAGAAATAAAAAGCAGACCTTTGAAGAACTTAAAAATAGGGTTTGAGACGAGGAAGAAATATGGATATTAAAGGAAAGAAGCAAGTTGTGGCTCAGAGTGGGAGGCAAAAATATGAAGGTTTTTTATAAGTAGGCTAAAATGTGGGAATGGATAAAAAGGGTTAGTACTATTGAATTCAATGGGAAGTAAAATTCATATCAAGCAAGGATTAAACTGGAAACCTTCATGCATTTCCAAGATCTATATTAGGAGCAAGGAATGGTGTCCAACTAGATTGTTGAAGGTTTCCTCTCTCACATTTCTGAAATGGTCACTAACGAAGAAAATAATATTTTGATGAAGTCCATCGTAGAAGAGGAAATCAAACAAGTAGTGTAGTCCTTTGAACCAAATAAAGCCCTTGGGCCTAACGGATTCACTAGTCATTTTTACTAAAAATATTGGAGCATCGTCAAGTCAGATCTTTGTAGAATGGTAGATTACGTCCAACGATTCAAAAAGAGGGGGGAAGTCTTAGCTCCTCTTTCCTTGCTCTAATTCCCAAGGATGTAAGCCCCTCTTCCTTCTCTTGTTTCAAGTCAATTTTATTATGCAACTTTTTTTATAAAATTATTACAAAAATTATCGTGCAAAGGATCAAGCCTCTATTTCCTTGCCTCACCTTGAAATACCAGGGAGGTTTTGTGGGAAAGAGGCAAGTTGTCGATAACATTGTCTTGGTATAGGAGGATATTGACTCTAGAAAAGCTAGGGGTCATAAGGGAATGCTTATTAAATTGGACATGGCTAGCAACTTTGACAGGGTTAGACACTATTTTCTCTTTGCTATTCCTAAGAAAGACTGAGATTTATTTTAGAAGAAATTATGCCCTTTATACCCTTTTAATTAAATTGATTAATTAAAAAAATGCCATATAAACATCAATTATAATTTTTTGGGCATGTAGTATTAGTAAGCCATAGTCTTGGTCCATAATATTTTAAGAAAGACTACTTACAAATTAAGAATCTTCTATAAGAATGAATCTCCATTGTTAAAAATATTTTTACATAAATTATTTTAAAATAAATATATGTTTAATTTATATATTAATGCCTTTAATAATAATAATAAAATTATAATTTTTAATTTTTTTTTTAATACTGTAAAATATATCATAATATAAATATTTTGATATTTATAAACATTTGTTAATCATTTAATTGATATAACTAAACTAAAATATTAAACATTCGATATCATTTAATTTATAATAACATTTTATATTTAGTTTCCTCTGTTGACTTCCAATTACTTCGTGAGTAGAGGTCAGGCCATAACGATTGCAAAGGCATGCCATGAACAGGTAATGTTGAATTTTTTGTTAGAGTTTGCACGCAGCCCACATTTTTGTGGGGTCCACAATGTTGAAATGCCCTTTATGGAATTTGCATAATCGTTTGGTCTGGTCCAGATTGGCTAGGTGTAGTCGGTAAATGTAGGCGTTTATTTTTCTTTGTTTATTAGATCATTTAAATTTAGTTTTTGATTTTTTAATGATTGTGTTGGAATTTCAAAACACACTTTCTTATCAAATTTGACGTTTTTTAACAATTTTTTATCACTTTTCACAGTTTCAACCAAGTGTCTTTGACTGTTTTACAAAAATTTTAACCACCCCGTCAAATTCCATTCTTGTCTTTTATTTATTTTTTTCTCCTTTTTACTGCCTTTAATTTTAATTTAATTTTTTGTTCCAAGCACATAGATAAAATGTATAATATAAAATAATATAATATATTTAAATTAAAATAAATAATTTGAAAAATTAATATAAATAAAATAAATTAATATATTTTTTTAAATTCTTTTACAAAATAATTAAATAAAAGTATGTTTAGATTCTATATTTATCTTTGTATATATTTAATAACTTTTTATTCATATAAATGTTTCACATTCTCGTTTTGAAATCAAAATATATTAGAAATTCTTTGCTTTGAAATTCATAAAAGTATTCTTAATCCTAATATATTAATAATTATTTCAATTGAGATTTATAAAAAAATTATAAAAAATTATTATTTATTTTTAAATATAAATAAACAAAATAATAATTTTATTTGAAAATAAAAAACAAAAATAAATATAGGTGCTTGGTTTGTTCAATTTAATAAAAAAATTGATTCATTTTATACATTAAAAAATGTAATATAAACAATGAAAAATTATAAGTCCTCTCTCTATTTATAGGATCAAAGTTGTCTAAGTGTAAACATTTTATTCAAATTTTGCACTTTAAAATAATTTTTTAAATGGATCTATGTTGGTATTGTAGTGAAATGAAAATCTCTTATTTCTACAATATTGTTAGTATCACTATCATTTTTACAATATTATTAATATAATTATAAATCAAATATAAAAATTAGATCAAAAAAATGGAAAAAAGAAATATACATAAAAAGTTATGTTTTGTCATTATTAAAGTAGAATAATCTTAACATTTTCAACTTTTCTTAGATGTCAAAATTATAGAGAATTTATAAATATAGTATTGTAAATACATGTTAATGTATTCAACAATTATTATCATTAATTTAAAATGAAAACAAGTTTCATAATGATAATGTGTAGTTTCTATGGAATATAATTATCACATTTAATAATGGAAAAATATAAATATCTTTTTCTTGGCCTTTTATTTGACGGTAGTTATAATTAGAATTCTTTACAAGTGAAAAATAAAGTGATCATTTAATATTTTATTTTTTTTCCTTAGAATTGGGCAATACATTTTTTTGGCAAAATCATGATTCTTTTTTATTTAAAATGTGTTTTAGAATGTATGAATAGATTTAGTGCTTGAAAAATCCATATAACATTAATATTATGAAAATTTCACAACTCAAACTTGTGATTCACATAAATTCTTGTTGAGAAAAATTAATAGGAAAATATACCCATAAAAGAGCCAAAACATACATAAGTTAGAATATGAAAAAGTAACTAATAGTGGCAATGTAGTTATCATGTTGGAAATTGAGGAAGCTAATCTTCAAAAAATGGTGTAAACTATAAGTTCTATCATTAGGTTACTTGGAATTTGTCCTTCCCAAAACTCCTAGAAGAAATTTGGAAAGAAAGTTGGAAAATGTTAAGATCAGAGGAAATTTAAGGTTCAAAATGTATTTTTGAATAAAAATACTTTCAAAAAATATGTAAAGAAGTCATTTTTCAATGAATGGGATTTAGTATGATGATGTCTATCCCATGAGTGAATAGTGTTGGAGTGAAAGGAAGAAAACTTGCTTTTTTATATATTTTTCGTTTGTTTCCTTATAAATTTACTAAAAGTACAGTGTATGGAATATTAGATGCACAATTAAATTTTGCATCTAATAAATATTTAAATAAGAAATTTTAATGTATACATTGAGAAATAAGCTAAAAATACATGAAAATTGGGTTTCTCTCATCTCATGAAAAATATATGTTTAAATAAAGTTTTATGTATTTTTATATATTTTAATTTTATCTAACAATAAATTTAAAGTATGAATTTCAACTATTTATGGTTTGACTTTGATTTTAAAGTATGAATTTCAACTATTTATGATTTGAATTTGATTTTGGATCTAATGAGTACCCGCACTAATATTTTTATAAAACTTATAACGATATAATTGAAATTTGTGAATATTGTAGTTATCTTTGTTTTCATTCACAATTTTCAACTCTCACTTTATTATTTTCCTTATATAAATTTCACACCACAAGATTCTTCTAACCAAACAAAACAAAGGGTATGAGAGGAATTAGGAGCTAAAATGCAAAGGCCTTAGTATATAATGTTGATAGAAAAATGTACATGTTGTCATTAGAAACAAGTGTTATATCAATTTATTACATATGTTATCAAAATGAAGCAAACAAATATAAATAGGTTATTAATGAGAGAAAATATAGCATTCGAAGATAAGGTTGGTGTTTTGAGAAAATGAAATTAATTTTAAAAATTTTAATTAAAAATGAAGATATAGTATATGAATAACGGTTCCTATAATATTTGGTTCAGAAGATAATAATAGATAATAATATGGAGTCTATAATGGGTGAGAATACAATATTCTACCAACATGGGTTAACTTGATGACCACATAGAACTACCATGTAATGAGATGGAAAATATAAACATATAGACTACTAGCAAGAAAATGATGACTCTAAAAATCACACTGGAGCCATTAATAATGCACAACAACAAGAATGTCTCTACACATTCTGTGCCTCCAAGCTCAATAGGCCCTAAGTTTCCAACTAAGTTACTAACCAAGTTGGTCACTAATCATGTCTTAGAAATGTGCACACACTCTAGAAACATGCACATGCCCTTTAGAAATGTGCACATAGAACTTACCATTAAGAAATGAATAAAATAAAATAAAATATCCTAAGTCAAATTTTAAAGTTATTCCTAAGACTAAGTCGGGTTATTAATTTTAAAGCATAAAAATAAAAAAGTCTATAATATGACCTAATAATATAGGTCAATAATATTAATTCCTATAATATAATATTATATATATATATATATATATATATATATATATATATATATATATATATATATATATATGTATATGGAATTAAAAATATATATATATCCATAATATTGATTTATTAAGGTTAAATAAATCAATGCAATAATAATAATAATAATTTATTTTATTTATTAAGGTTTTTCATTATTGTTTGATTTTTTTTAAATAAATCACTTAATCAATATTTAGGCTAAATAGGTGTTGTTTGTAAGTGTGTTTTTTTTTTAGGTTTTCTGGTTTATTTTTCAATCTAATTTGTCTATAATTTGACATTGATTCATTGAAATCACAAGTTTTACGGGTCAACTCTTGACAATCCATGTACGGCAAAGGTCACAAGTTTCACTGGTGTAGTCAACAACCAATTTAAACTACAGAAATCAAGATTTGATTACAAATATAAACAAGTTTGGGTAAATAAATTCCTGAAAAAAATAATTTAAAAATGAAGGAAATTAATACTGTGAGTTAAATATTAAATTATATTATTAATAAATAAATAAATAATATGAATATATGTATTATAAATTTCAATAAAAAGCATATATATATATATATATATAATGAAGGGGAGAAGAAAGACCATGCCAATTCTGGTTGATCTTCCAACCATAATTTGTCTTCAAATTTTGATAGTGTTTTCAATCTTTGAAGTTAGTTTGATGATAGTGATTTATTTTAGCAAGAATCTTGATGTCTTCAATGCAAATATGGTGCTTGGTTTTCCTAGCATTCTCTACAACACTAAGGGAGAGGGGATCTATGATGCTTAATGTGAGCTATATTATCTTGAATCCTTTGCTTAACAGATCACCGTGTTTTGCGAATCAACATAGGAAGCACAACATCAACATGGAATTAAGTAGATGTCTTCCATGTTAGAAGAGTCAATATTCCTGGAATTTTTTCCTAATGACTATTTTCTTTCATCTTTGACCTAATCCTTGAGCTTGTAGGAATTTTCTTTTTTTGTTCTCCATATTGAATCATTCTCTTCATCTAAACTTCCCTAGGATGAACTATATTAATTAGTTTGAAACACATCATAATTTAAATATAGTTAATTTAAAAAGAAAATCTTTAAATAACTCTATTCACAAAAGTATAGATTTATGAAATACTGAAAAAGATCAAATCTTTCAAAATACAATTTGAGTTTTGCAGTTTGAAAATATTTGTATTTCAAAATATTTAATCCTGTAATTTGTTGAATAAAATTAATCTATGCTAATAATAAGAATAAGATGTACCTTTGATCGTAAAACTAATGAAACAACAACAACTGGAGGACAAATGGTTTATTCAGTTTTTTTAATTTTATTTAAAAAAAAACAAATAAAAATCCATGTTTCACACCATTATTCATAAAATTGGTTTTTTTTTAATTCAAGTAAAAAAAAATGAGAAAGGTTCATGCCTTAATACTTATTCAGAAACCTGAGAACCATACAGTAACTAACAACCTAGAACAGATAACCGGATTTCTTTTCCGACTTTTCCAAATATTAGAATAGATTGGGTATGTTTTTTTACATTCGAAGATGAGCGTACATTAAACATACAAATAAAATTAAATGTCATGGTATACATTCACGAAATAATGACTCAAAGCTAATAAAATGCTACAATTTAGATTGGGGAAATAATGAGTTTGCAGAGCCGAACATCATAATCATTTCGAGCATGACAAATATGGTTTTCATTTGAGGTCTTTATTACAACCATCAAGCTCAAGGATTGTCTTTGAAACGGATTATTGTAATTTCTTTCAGCGTATGTTGCCAAACTTTGAAGGGCTATGGCAGAGTCCAGTGAGTTAACCACTGAGGCCAAAAATATTTTGGAGGAGCTTAATTCAGCTGCTGACTTGGATTGCGCACAAGTGATGACTAAAACAGTGAAGGGTTTGTTGATTCTGGTGCGTGGGCAGAGGCTGTGATGACGAGAGCCACATCTGGCGGAGGAAGCACATGATGTACCAGGGGACAATTAGGAAATGATGAGATGGATATTTTGGGGATCTCCACAGAACCCTCCAGGGCAGGGAGTGGGTGTCTCCACTGAGGCAGCTGGCCTGTCAAGAGAAGGGTCTGTAAGGGCGGCCCGGCCTCCATGACAGCCTGCAACAACTTACCTTTCTCAGGCAACGCGTCTTGGCTGACCTCAAGGTCGGGCTGACGTGTCTTTGGCAGATGGGCTGACATGGCGCTGCCGAGAATGGAAGGAGGAGAGGCGAGGAGATGGGATTCGATCTCCTGCTGCAGATCGGATTGTTGCTGTTCCACTAAACTTAGGTGCTGCTCGTTCTGGTGATAAAAGGGTTGATCTTTTAACTCCATGAGATTCGAACACTCGAACTCTAGATACGAAGTCGGAAGTGGGTGCAGGTCGACGTCTGGTGGGAGGTCGAAGTGGTGGGCAGGAGTCGAATTCCAGAGGAATTGATGTGGAGAGGAATGACAAGAGGAATATGGATCGACATTAAGATCCGGGGCGGCCAGGTTGGTGTCCCGCCACTGGGATCGATCCATAGACGTGGTGACGTTTTGCTGTGTATTGGTTACCATATTGCAGTATTTTGCCTCGACTTTCAACAGCTGCTCTCGCGCTTCGTCTCGTTCTCTCTGAGTGGCTGTCAACATCTCTTCGAGGTGAAGCAACCTCGCTTCAGCTCGCTCCAGGCCAGGAAACGACCATGATGAGAGCTTCCTCAGGTCTTCCATGGCCTGCGAATTTACAATCAAATTAAATAATAATAATAATAATTTAATTTTAGATTCATAAATTCAAACTGTATATCAGAATGATATCCTTTGTTTATAAGGCAAATTACCGAGGAGGCATCACTGTTTTCTGACTTTACCGAAACAAAAGCAATTCCATATAAAACGATGACAGGCCAGAAAGAAAAAGAAAACGACTGAGTAGAGCACAAATTATCATACCTTCAGACGAAGTTGCTGAATCCAAGGGTGCACCGGAGCTCAATGGCCGCGAGCAGAGAGCAATGAGGATTATAATAAGAATGGGCAGAGAGAATTGAATTTGTTTGTTTCATATATTAATTCCAAAATTTGTCTGTATTTTGTTGTTAGATGAAGATTTCAAAATTCAATAGTGAGTAACAAGGTCAAGCAAAGAAATTGACCTCGCAACCAAACAAACGACTTGACCTTTTCGTAAATCTAGGATTGAAATAAGAAAGGTCGTATTTTGGCTTTATCCTATCATTATGGTGTGAATGCCGTGGTACAGCCATGTGAGAGCCGAGCTTAGTGGGCCCGTGTGAGAGAGGCAGCTTAATGTTTCCCACTAACAATCACGAGGTGGTTTAATGCAAACGGCAGGAAAACTAGGATGCAACATTCAAGATGTTGTATGTCATTTGCTATGCATGACGTTACCTGACGTTTGTCATCATGATTTGATTTATAAAATTAAAACAATTATTTTAATAACATAATTGATTATTTATTATAAGATTTGTATTATTACGTGAAGGGGCTTACTCTACCGGTTTGGGGTGAGTATACATTGTTCACCCTAGCCAATGAGCAAACACTAGTGAGTAGACATTGTTCACCCTAGCTAATGAGAAGACACTGTTCACCCTAGTAAATAAAAAGTCCTGAACTTCGTTCTCGAAACTATCCAAAATTAACACATGGCTATTTCTCATTGCTCTTGTTCCTATTCGTTTTCTTCTCTAGTCGGAAGGTTGTTATTGCATTGACATCAAGTTTGAAAGCGCTAACGTCCACGGGTTTTCGCAGCAGGCAATGTTGCATGTTTTAATTCTCCAATCGCTTTATTTCTTGTTCCTTAGGTTTTTATAAGGCCTCTTCAGTTAACCAGGAATGCACGCTTGGATGAAGAGAATGAATGAGCATATCTCGAATGCAAACCAGTTGTTATCTTAAGCAATTGAACAAAAGCTAGTCATTGAAGGCACAACTTCCCTTCTCAATGTCGAAGTCCATAGTTTCAAATGCAATTGACCCCTTTTACGTCTTTAACGTCATCTCCTAGGCACATGTACTCACCTCTGTTCTTACTCAGTAATTCGTTGCATCGACATCATGTTGTTAGTCATCTCTTCTTCCATTTCAGGAACTGAGAGCACAGTTGGAGACAATGGATCTAGAATTTTCCATGAAGGGTCTAGTGGGTCTTCTTCAGAAGCTTGGTTCGTTCGTTACTTGTATTGGGGCAACAAAATAGACTGCCCACGGAAGCACTGTGAAGCCTCTGAGGGATTAGATCATGAGGAATGTAGCCTGAGATGTGCCCTTGAAGAAGCAATGTTCCTCCACAAGACATTCTACATGCCCTCCCACATGTGTATCAACCGCATCCACAATGACAAAGGGATTCTTCACCACTCAAATGCAAGCACCCAAGAAAGATGGGCATCCAACTTCTATGCAATGGATAAATTGTATGACATGGATTTGATATCAAGGACACTGCGCGCCATTCTTCATAATTCAAAAGAATGGAATCAAGCAATTTCCTAGGTTAGGAAATTAGGAGATAGAGAAACGGTTCCTCTGCAAGGCACTGACCATAACAAACTCACACAAATTCCTTTGTACAAAAACATGTTAATTCTCAATCACACGACAAGCCCCATTTCATGGTTTGTTGAATGTAAGCATCGCAACAACCATAGTGCAGTAATGCTACCCTACACATTTTTGTCATCAATGGCTTCAAGGTGACTTCGCGATGCAGCTGAGCAGATGCAACTTCGTGACCAATTTGAAAGAAGGTTTTGATAGTATCATCTTTGAAAGGTTGTTGCATATATCAATTAATTTCTGATGATGTTGCTGATTTTTTTTCATGGAGCAGTAAGTTCTAAGGAAGGAGTCGTAAAGATCATTTTATGGAAATTCTAATAGAAATAAAGTAGTGTTGTGAGTTTTAGAATATTCTAGCTGGGAAATGGAGAGGATATGTTGTTGTCATGGAGGTGTGATTGCTAATGGGGCACAAAGACGAAAAATGTTACAGAAGAATACTATGTTACCGTGAACATGAGCTTCAGAAGTAAGAAAGTACTTTTTCTATTTTCAGAAGTAATACAAAAATGTTTTTGGTATTGTGATGAAATATGAGCTGTTGATCTCAACAGGCAGGAGCAAGGTCCATCGGTAGCGCTACCTGCCTTTTCATTTTCACCTTCAAACCATTCAATGTGATGATTATTCAAGGGTCGTAGAAGAATATCATTGGTAAGAAACAACATCAAGCTCCCTTCCTGAAGGGTTTTGTTACCCAAAACTAGGCACATTATTGTTGAGCAACAATAGATGTTTAAAATAGGTTCCATATCAATTCTTAACAAACCTTTAGTGTTTTAGAATACTTGATCTCAGTTGGAATATTTTAGTCATTGTCGGAATATATAGGATCCCTGAAAAACCTTGTGAGCCTGAAATTTTCACGAACAAATATTACAAGGCTTCCAACGTCTATGAAGAATCTTAGAAGGCTTCAGATAATTGATCTTTCCAGGTGTTGGAATTTAAAGCACTTGCATTCCGTGATGGGTAGTCTCAAACATATGGAATACATGAATCTGAGTTGGTGCTGGAATTTAAGATATCTCCCATGTTGCCTCTTTGAGATCACTTCCCTATTGAGTCTAAATCTATACAATTGATAAAATATCACTTGGGGGCATGAGAAACGTTCTCGTAAAGAAAAATCAAAATCGCACGACCATAAAATGTGCTTATCCGAACTCTACAAGATGTCGCATCTGAGACACTTGGACATTGATTGTAGGAAATAAGTAAGCATTCCCGAGAAATTTATGGGAACTTTTGTGGAAATGAGAACCCTCTAATTAAACATGAGAAATTTTGATCGAGGTGGATATTGGTGGCCACCCACCTATTCAACTTGGGGCCCCACCATTTTTTCTTTCAGTTTTTCATTTTTCTTAATTATAGCACAATTTACTATTTTTAGCAGTTTTTTTAGTCCTAGACTTCCAGAGCCGTTTTGAGGCCCTAAACAATGTTTTTGGGAAAATCGGGAGCAACATGGGTCCATGGACTGATGTTGGGTCCATGGACCAATGTTGCTCACTAGAAATTTGTAGTCTTTGGATAGATATTTCTAACAAGGTATTGAGCGTGTCAAACAGAGGTCATATGCCAAAGTTACATCCCCAGGAAGTTGATGTACCAATGTACCCAAACGGGGCCCATGGTTTTGGCGCTTTATCTCCTACGGTTAGGTTTTTGGATGTTTAGGGTTTTCCATTGTTTCTCAATAATAAATAGGCCCTCGAGCCTCATTATAACATAGTTTAGAGACCTGTAGCCACCACATCTCTTCTCATAGATAAGCTACCAATGTCCTAGCTAGTTTATTTCCATTCTGTCTGTAAGAAAATTTTAGTTCTTTGGTATTAATGAAATGAAGTGTTAGTTGCATTGCATCTTTGTATTTATGGTTATATGTATATTCTGCTGCGTTCCTACATAAATCTGGATCAGTGGTATCAGAGTGGTCTGCTCTTTCTCGATCCTTCTTTGCATGTTCCCAATGAGGTCGGGCTATAAGGAGTTAGGGCTCGATCTGGTTTAACCTTTGCAAGATCAACCTCGCAAACCCCGACGACTGCCCATGGGAGAAGAAAATAAATATGAGGGAGCAGGAGATCCTACCAAAATATTGCTCGAGGAGGCCCTCGAAAAACAAAGGAATGCGATGATGGATAACTTTTCCCAGATCCTTCAAGGACTGCCCATCGGCGACGCATCTGCATCCAACAGCTAGTTTGGAGGCGCAACTCCCTTTAAGGTACAAGTAAACTTTGACATTCCCATATTTGAGGGCTAAATAGATGCAGACGCAGTAGATAGATGGTTGAATCTATTAGAAGGATATTTCTCGGTTCATGACTTTTCCAACCGGGAGAAGATTATTTTTTCACTCCTCAAAGCTACCCCCCTTGTCAAGGACTGGTGGGAAACCTACCCTGAGAAAAAGGATGAGATGTAACTCTCTCTGTTTGGGCCATACCCACTTGGAATTCTTTCCGAGACGCCATCAAGGAACAATAAAATCCCTTGGGGAGCTATGAGGACAAGTACATACAATGGACTATGCTGCAGCAAAAAAGGGATCAAGATGTGCATGAGCTGAGGAATTTGTTCCATACCATGCGCACAAAGTTGGGTATCAAAGATTCAGAGAAACATTTGGTGCTGAAGTACCACAGTTTTTACACATATACATTCAGGAGGAAATGCAGTTCCTCGACATATCCTCACTTGGCACAACATATTGGTATGCTACCAAGATTTAGCAGAAATTCAAACAGAAGAAACAAGACTTTGGATCCGCGAATCAAAAGCAAGGGAAAGGTGTCCCAAAACCGTAGAACAAAGGACAAAGCCAAGGCATGGTGGCCCAAAACAACCTAACGAAGCCACAAGCAAATAAAAACACCGAAAAGCCAAATAAGGACATGGGAAAGTGGTGTGAGTTCCATAAGAGCTCCACTCACAACACAAGTGAGTGTTAGGCCAAGCAGTCGTTGGTGGCCGACATGAGGGCTTCTGAATCAAATGATTTCTCTGACTCTAAATTAGAAACTGACAATGGGAATGACAAAGGAAATCAGATCAATGATGTAGAGCCAAACGCCATCATTTCCACTATGAAGATCCAGAAGGAGGAACCGAAAGATATGGAGGAGGAGCGTCTCTTCCACTCTAAAATTTGGTTAAAGTGTTCCCTGCTACAATTCATTGTCGACAGTGGGAGCCAAAAGAACCTCATTTCAACAAAGGTCATGAAGCGATTGGGTTTTCTGGCCAGAGCACAACCACATCTGTACACCATCGGGTGGCTTCACCAAGGACGAGATCTTCGTGTCAGCCAACAGTGCCGCCTTCCCTACAACATCAAGCCCTTCACGGATGAGATATTATGTGACATTGCTCCTCTTGATGTTTGTGATGTATAATTAAGCCAACCGTACATGTGGAAGCGAAATGTTGTGTATGAATTCCAGCCTCGTGCTATTAATGTTACTTTGGGAAATAGTTTGTACAGGATACCAGAGGTACCACCACCTGCCGCTATCTCTTTTGGTACTGCAAAAAAATTCAATGAGCTCATTTCCAAAACTAGGAATTTTTTTTTCCTGATGATCCGCCCCCAGGAAAAAAAGAATATTGTGGCCACAACCTCTAGAAAAATCTCCTCCGCACGACAAAAACAAATGGACAATGTCGTGGAGGAGTACGGGGACATATTCACCTCACCCACATGGGTGCCTCTACACTGTCAGGTCAAGCACCCCATTGATCTAACCCCAGCTGTGTCGCTGCCCAATGGACCGATCTATCGACACTCTGTTCTTGAGAACAATGAACTTAAGAGGCAGATTCAGGAACTGTTGTATAAAGGTCACATCCAGACAAGTTCATTGCCCTCTAGGAGCCCAATCGTGTTGGTATAGACGAAGGATGGGGCTTGGAGAATCCGTATTGACTATCGGGTGTTGAAAAAGATCACTGTCTAGAATAAGGACCCGATCCCTCGAATTAATGACCTTCTGGAGCAAATCAAAGGGGACAAATATTTTAGCAAGATCGACTTGAAGTCTGGGTATTACCAGGTACCAATCGAACCCTCTGATGTGTGTAAGACAACCTTCAAAGCCAAGGAGGGCCTTTTCGAATGGCTGGTTATGCCTTTCTGTTACACAGCAATTTGTTACTGACCCTGCAATCCCTCGCCTTGCATATTGGACGATATTTCTAATGACCTGTGAGGAGTGTCATTCTCTGCAGGAACCTTCCCTACATCCTTCTATACAAGAACATAATTTCTCTTGTAGAAGACGTTCTCAAAAAGCCCATAAAAACCCATGTTTTGGCATTGGCGCAGGTAGCTAGTTCACCCCTCGCACCAATGTGGAGAAAGTACACTAGAGGTTGCGCCAACTGGTGCTTTGTCCCTTTGTTGTACCCACGCCAGCCTTTTTGGGAACTTTTTTTAACAAACTAGAGGCGAAAGTTTCTTTCAACCACCTCTAGGATGAGTCACAGGAAGTGGTTAACTGGGTGAACCACGGATCTCTCTCTTTAGGTAGTGGTTTCCTCCTCTTAAGGGACACTCCTAGAAGATAGGTGTCCCTTCAATGATTATAGGGATCCTAACCTCTCCCTCTCCCCCTATATAAATGAGGTTTCCCCCATCATGAAAGTTGGCTGAACAAAGAGGATTATGTAGTTGAAGTGCTGAACTTGGATAACTAAGCCATAGTCGAATAACTGAGAAGGTAGATCAAGAAGGAAGTCCATCGAGAGGTCCCTTATCCCATCCAAATTCCCCGACGAGCTTTAAGACGTGCTTCGCCCGAGCCCCACTGGAGGAGACTGCAGCATCAAAGCATGGTTGTATCTCTTCTCTCTACCTATTAATAGAAGTGACTATTGTCTGGTTCCCATCTTGTGTTTTGTCTATATCAAATGCAATATGCTAGTCTTCTTTGACTGATTAGTAGACTTTGAATGGAATTAGTATATGGTATGTGGTTGTCGTTTTCTGATCTTTCTGTAGGTGTCTAAGCGTGATAGGCAGAAGGATTGTGACTTGACTTCGATCAAGAACGAGCGACTCTCATCATCACTATAGGCGCCGACGATAACTTTGGACCACCGGTAGGCCATCTTATCACATCCTTTTCATTCAAGTATCTAGGGACCTACACTCTAGCATGATTCCTTGTTTCGAGACCCACCCTAGGGCTAGTGGGATCGCCTCTGTCCGCAAAGGGGATTTACCTGAGTAACAAGTTGGCAACTCCACTGGGGACTCAGTGCGAGTTTGTCTTTCGTCTATTATATCTTCTTCTTGGTCTTTGCTTGCTTAGCTTGCCTTTTTTGGTTGTTTTTTTGAGTCTTAGACTCCTGTTAAGCCCCAAAGGATCAAATCTGAACTCTGTTTTTCCAAAATTTTCATCTTTTCAATATTGGCTCGATTGGTGCGGTTTCCAGCCTGACAGTCATGCCCACTGGCACTAGTTGACAGTTCATCACCCGCGCCATCCCCTTTCTGGCGTGGATTACAGCCAGACAATCACGCCAATTCTTGTAGGTGCTAGGGTTTTCCCTGTTTTTGACTTTTTGGTCCATCCTGGTGTCTCTGGGTGTTTTCTTGGCTTGATTTGAATGTGTTAGGTTTGTTTGTGACTGTGTTCAGCCTTCTTCCTTCGGTTGTTTTTCCATTTCTTTTAGCATCATGGCTTTAGGACTTTCTAGTGCTTTGATATGCTGAGCCTCCTGTAGGAGTTTGGGTCTCTTGTTTCGCAGTCACCTTCATTATTTGCTTGATTGCATTCAACACCCTGGATCCATTTTGAGTGGTTTCTTTTGGCGAAATGAGCCTTGAGTGAGTCTTGTCTCTTTCATTTAGTTTTGCTTCCTGTTACTCCAAGCATAGCTCACATTTCTTGTATGGGCCTGTTTTGACATCTTTCTTCGATTTGAGAGATTGTGACATTGGTTTGAGTCTTTTTTTTGTTTGCTTGTGAGTTGATCGAATTGTTTCGCTTAGAATATTGCATTAGCATTCTCGAACTAGTGTGAAGATTCGTTTTTCATGTTATTTAGTGCACTATTTGCTCTATTACATTGAAAAAATAAAAAAAATTAGATTTTGTGCTTGCATTTTTGTTTGCATCATGGAATTGAAAGATCTTTTGCATAACTAGTATTGGGCATTCTAGGAAAGGTTTTTCGTTTTCATTAGTTTGCATCAAGTATTGTAGTGGATGTTTTCGCATGTTTTGGATTGTTGCTATCGCTTGAAAACATATAAATTTCTTGTAGATAGCTCTTCATTGAATGGAATGGTATTTTATGGCATGTAGCTTGCATTCAGAGATTTGTGAGATCCAACATTCGGTAGGACCTTGGAATTGAAACATAAATACAAGATCAACTTAAAATTTATTCAATTAACCTAAGGCAACATTGAAACTTAACGGAACATTTAGTGGTCTAAGTTAGAGACGTGTTCCAACGTCTTAAAACCTAGCAACTGTTGCTCGCCATCTGGCTTTAGACATCGCTAGTACGGACTTGCGCTCCCCGTACCGTCTAGTATATAAAGGGAGACCCATCTAGGTTGCAATCCTTTTATCCGTAGGAAGTCGAGTCTGCCACCTCATAATCATGATACACTGAACACAACATTCAGGGAGACTACCTGTACGTACGTCAAGTCCTTGGTTGATCTTTCTTTCATTTTATAACCAAGGTGTATATGGCAGTTCACAGGAACCTGGTACACCCTTTTACCTAGACTACCTGAGCAGTCATTTTTTATCTTTACTAACTCCATAAATTTGAAAAGATCATCGAGCACTTGTCCTTTCGAGCTAGTTTAAAACCAAAAGAGACTAGAGTCATCTTTGACTGTTTCTTGACTCTTAAAACATGAAACAACAATGTTTAGTTTCAATGTGGTAAAATAAACTACCTACGATTACATTCCCATTAAAGTTTGATTACTTGGCCTGTCATTGTTTGCCTTGGTTTTGATCCAAGAGTCTTCTTTTTGATATTATTCCCCCTTTTTTGTGTGCTACAGTCATAGTGGCAGAACCATCAGTTTCGTCTACTGGTAGTCCTTTTTCAGAGAATTCATCTGAAACTTCTCAAACCTCTGGGTCCGCTGATCTCCAACCGCCTATCATCTCGTCAGAGCACCCCTTTGGAGAACCAGTTGAATTCAATTGGCCTCTTTCGAACGCTTGGTTTGGATTTTGGGTTGGGGAACATTTTCCCCATCTTACATCGGGATCACCATTTTTGGCTGCTATCATACCTCCTAGCCCCCGTACTCTTTTTCAAGATCTTACGGTGGATTCAGACATGGATTTGTCTAGTCCTAATGGCACTGAGGGTATTCTAGTTTCTGATGAACAATACCAACTCTTCCCTGAAGACGTCCTTCAAGAGACTGTTCCATCTTCACCATTGGTGTCACTTCCAGATAGATATAGGTCTTTGGGTCAGATTATAGCCGGTATTGCCTCCATGGTAGCATGAACCCCACCAAAGGGTCTGGTTCTTCCATCATTAGGAGCGTCGCCGATGACACGTGTCTCGTTGTCACCTTTTGTCACATCTGTCCCAACTAGGCCTACTGTTTGTGTGGCTGCATCGACACTGGTTGTCATTGCTTCGTTTTCAGTAGTTTCCACTCTGGTAGAAACTTTGATTGCCATGGAAATCCCTGATGGCCTTTCGTTTGAGGAGTATCGCCTGGCTATTCAGCAGCAGAGCTCCCAGACATATCAGTCCCCTCAGGATCCTTATCGATCTTATATTTCTCATTAGGGAGAGGATGGTACCCCAATTTATTCACTTCCATTTCATCATGACGAGTAGGGAAACCCTCTCTATTTGCCTTCTCCTAAGGCTTATTAGTTTCTTTCCGGTTTTATACCTACCTAGCCTATGCAACCCTCTAACCTGCAAGGACAACCCTTTTAGGGACAACCTTCAGTTCAACAGGGATATGCTTATGACCAACAAGGACAACCCTTTCAGGGGAAACCTTCTATGTCGCAAGGGTATGCGTACAACCCACAAGGGAAACCCTTACAGGGCCAACCTTCAGTCCAGCAAGGATTGTTTTACAGCCCGCAAGGGCAGCCTTACAATCCTCCAGGTCAACCTTTACAAGCTCAGCCTGTGATCCCACCTGGGTAGCCTCAAGCGCCAGTTGGGCCATCGGGGTATCAACCTGGACCTTCATATGGTCCTGGGGGGCAGATCCATCCATCTCAACCTTTGGTGCAATATCAACATCTATATCTTCCAATCGGTCCAAACGTTGCACAGCCAGGACCATATTTTGGTCCTGCTCAAGTCAACTTGGTTATCAGGTACAACTTGGCCCACCGCAGCCATCAGGCCAACCTGCTCTGCAGGGGCAACCTGGTGGCCCTCATCTATCAGTTCAACCTATTCAGTCGGGTCAACCTGAACAACCTATTTACCATGCTCAGCCTCCGCTCTACTCTATGCAGCAGCCAAATCAACCGCTGTGACTGACGTATCCAGCTCAGCAAGGGCCCACTTATAAATAACCTGTTCGACCCCAAGGCAGTTATTTTCCTCAAGGTAAATATCAGCTGGTTTGCAACCCGCCTCAAGGTCCTCCTTATAACCCTCAACCGCCAGGCTATACTTATACTCCATAGAAAAATCCTTATGCTTCTAAATCAAGACCCACATATACTCAGAATTAGTATCCTGGTTTTCAACCCCCGTATCCTGGTCCTCAGCCACCATATCAATCGAATTATCCGGCTTATACCCCCTATGGTCCAAATCCTTCAGGATAGAACCAATGGGGGTAGAGTTATACTCAAGCAGGGTGGAGTATGGGTACAAGTCCTTATCGAGGACCTGCAATGCCTTTTAATCCGCAATCACCTTTCCTCGCCATGTTGGAGTTACCAGACGTGTCGAAATTGACAAATGATCCCATTATTCATAATCCTTTTTGGCCTCTGATTCCAATAAAGGTTCTTGGTGATTGCCCCAAGTTTGAGGGCAAGTCTAGAGAAAACCCCCAAGCACATGTCATGAGATACCATTTATGGTGTTCTTCGAATTCTTGTGTGGATGACTCTAGTCAACTCCGTATTTTCCATCGCACTCTTACCAGAGCTGCTGCTAAGTGGTATATCGAATTGCCTCATGGAATTTTTCAAGATTTTAACACTCTTGCTATGGCATTCCTAACTCATTTCCAGTTGTCGGTTCATTATGAAGCCGGGATGCATCTCCTCACATTCTTGAAATATGACAGGGCTACCCATATCTTGGACCATATTCATGAATGGAGAAGGCATCGTCATCTGATCAAGTTTGAAATTCCTGATCAGCTTCTTACTCATTGGTTCACTACCTCTTTTGTCAATCAAATTGCGAAAGATATTGCCATGGGGGCATGTGTAACCAAGGAACAAGCCATCGCTCGTGCCCAGTACCTATATTTAGTGTACTCTCAATCGACCATTTTGTATGACATCTTGACTGAAGCTCCACGACTTGGGACCTCTAAAGTGCTAGCTACCCCATCAGTTGACAGCGTTATTGCTTCCGTATCTTAGACTTCATGCAAGTCTTCCAATGGGAAGCAGAAAATAAATTCTTCCAATAATTCTGCTCCTTAGGCTACTCCATATTCTAGTAAAACCTTGGAGGTTAATGTCATTCAGGCCAATCCTACGGACAAGAATTCCAAGGGGAGAAATAAGGGAAAATGCAAGGCCAAATCCGATGCCCCAAAACCAGAATCATCTAAACCTCGTGCTGATGATGGTTCATAGCGAAAGCCAAAGTATCCCTGCCTGATTTGTGATGAGGACCACTACACTAAGTATTGTCCTAGACGATCCAAGGTTAGTCAACTATTCAAGGGCATTAAGGGAACTCCGGTAGTTCTTAATGAACCTTTTCCATCTCAGCAGACCCAGATGGTTGAGCAACCTATGCCATCTGTATCGTTTGGCTCTCAGGTGTTCATGATGAACAGTTTGCACCCATTTCCATCGCTACTCGGTCGAAGGATTATACCAGATCATGCCAGGCAGCTGGGAAGGAAGTCATTGATGGCCCTCCTCCCCCACGTGCCTCTGATCCTCTTGAGTTGAAAGGCCCAGTGCTGAACCCATTGTATGGCCACCTTCTAAAGGTTTTCTTTGAAAATATTCTTATAATCCTAACACCCGTGCTACTCAACATTACAGCATTGTTGAGGATTTAGCTCAGGAACCTTCTGCAATGTCTGCATTAGAAGTACTTCAGAGTTTCCCATCTCAACAAAAAGCTTCATTATCTGTGATCAGCGGGATTGATCCTGCTGATTCTAGCCTTCTCACCTTTGACTTAGAGAATTTCGTCCCCTGAATTTGGCACCATATTGCGCTTGTTATACAAGTTGGTATCAATGGTCTCAAAATCCATAGGGCCATAGTGGTCGAAGGTGCATCTACCTGCGTCATGTCATCTTCTTGTTGGAAGGCTATTGGCTCTCCAGCCTTGACTTCATCACCCAATGCTCTTGAGGCATTCAATGGAAGGGAATCAAAACCCTTGGGTGTTCTCATGAACTTGCTAATCACATTGCAAGGAAAGACAGTCAACTGTGCATTCCGTCCACCCTCTTTTGAATTCTGAAGTTTCCGCATGAGGGAAAAATTATTACTGTCGATCAGTTTTCATTCTTTACCTCGTCTTTCAAGAACAATGTGCCATACATGGATCAAATTCCTAATCTCCCTAACAGTATAGTGATGGGTCTTTTCAAAGATCCCGCTCTCATGGGTATTTTCCCCCTTCCGCCACCAAATACCGTTCAAGTCAATATGATCTCTCGATCAGATGACCCTTGGATCATCCCTTCACCTGAATAGGTTGATTTTTTTGGAGATTCAATGTCGCTTAGTCCAATCAAAATTAATTATTGTGAGCTTACAGCTACATCAGATTCTCCCCCTCCTGAAGCTGCTCCTTCGAGCATGTCTCTCAAAGTGTATTCTCAATCCCCCTGGCTCGGTGATGTGGATTCACAGGATCCTTTGAAAGAAGTGTTTCCATCCGACAAGGCTATCATGGAAACCATGTTTCTCAAGGATCTACCGTGGAGCGATGGGAATCATCGTTCCTCGTTTATGCCTTGCCTCAGGGCCATGTCTAACTGTCTAGAGCACTTTGCGTCTCAAGTTCCTTCTCCGCCACTTCAAATGCCTATTTTGACTCATGAAGTCTTTGCGAAAGATAACTTGGGGAATATTACTCAAACATTTCCTATCGACATTTTCATCAAACTAGGGATTGTCGAGAACATCCATGTGGGAGTCACTTGCTCTTCTGAGGAAGTCCAAGTGTACACTAGTCTCTTTCACGAATTCTATGATGTTTTCGCTTGGTCTTATGAAGAAATGCCTAGAATCGACCCAGTATTGTGGTGCATGAGATTCCCACCTACCCAGGTGCAAAGCCTGTTCGCCAGCATCTTCATCCTGTGCATCCTCGAAAAGCCTCTATTATCAAAGTTGAAGTTGAAAAACTTCTTAAAGCGGGTTTCATTTATCCGATTCCCCTGACTAAATGGGTTTCTAATACTGTTCCTGTGGATAAGAAGTAGGGCGCAATTCTTGTTTGTGTAGATTATCGCAATATCAATTGGGCCTATCCTAAGGATAACTATCCCACCCCATTTATCAATCAGATCATCGACGATTGTGCGGGGAGTGAAATATTCTCCCTTATGGACGATTTTTCTGGATATAACTAGATCAACATTCTCCTGTCGGATCAACACAAGACCTCTTTTATTTGTCAATGGGTAACATTCGCATATAAGAAACTCCCTTCTGGCTTGAAGAATGCTGGGGATACGTTCCAATGCGCGATGTCTTATTCCTTTCATGATATTTGGCATATTGTCCAACCATACCTGGATGATCTTTTGGCTCATTCAGCTGCGCGGAAAGACCACCTGGAACATCTTCGTCAAATATTTCTTTGTTGTAGACAATACAACATTAGGCTCAATCTGCATAAATGCGTTTTCTGTGTCGACTCCAGTAGAATTTTAGGGTTTATCGTATCTGAAGATGGAATTTTCCTTGATCCTCTTAAGGTTGAGGCTATTGTTAATCTCTCCTCCCCGTCCTCATTACACCAGCTCTAAACTCTCCAAGGGAAAGCCAATTTCCTACGTCATTTCATCTCGAACTACGCCGAAGTAGCCAAAGGATTTACATGACTTTTAAAGCAGTATGTCCCTTTCTATTGGGATGAGATTGCTTAGTAGTCTTTTGATAGACTTAAGACGTTGCTTGTCAACGCTCCTCTATTACGTCCTCTAAATTACCATCGTGATTTAACCCTCTACCTAGTTTCCACCTTCAGTACGATCACCATGGTTGTAGTTCAAGATGATGATGATGGTAACGATCATGTCATTTAATTCTTGTCTCGGAAACTTCTCGAGCCTGAAACACATTACGTACATTTCAAGAAGTTAGCGCTGGCTGCGGTCCAGGCTATCCAGCATTTTCATCATTAAATTATTTTACGCACGGTGACCGTGATTTCTGATTGTAACCCCATGACTTATATTTTGTCTCAGCAGTTGCTGGGGGGAAAGTACTCAAAGTGGATTGTAATCCTCCAAGAGTTTTATTTGGAGTTCACTACCGCAAAATCGAAGAAATCACTTGTTTTCGCAGATTTGATTTGTTCCCTCCTCGCTGACTCTGCTCCTTCTTCCTCCGAGGATCATATTCCAGACAAAACTCTTTTCCTTATCAACATCCTCGATCCGTGGTATGATGATATCATCGTGTACCTCCAAACCTCTACTTTTAGGTCTGAGTTAATGAAGGATGCCCGACGCCGCATTTGGCATCAATCACAACATTATCGTATTGTTGGAGATACCCTTTATCGTGTCGGAGTCGATTTTGTACTTCGTCGATGTCTGACCCTTGAGGAAGAAGAGAAGGTTTTAAATGACTGCCACAGTGGCGCCTGTGGTGGTCACATGTCTAGTTATGCCGCTGCATAGAATATCCTTCGTGTTGGCTATTTATGGTTGTCCATTTTTAAGGATTTCATTGTTGCAGTACGTACATGCCATGCGTGCCATATTTATCAACGCAAGATGCGCGAACCACCCGTTCCTTTACACCCTGTCATTATCGTTGGTCCTTTTGCAAAATGGGGCATATATTTTATGAAGTGTAACCCTCGTTCGACCGGGGGGCATGCCTATATTATCATCGTCATCGATTATTTTACGAAATGGGCCGAAGCAATGCCTACATTGGCTACGGACGTTAAGACAGTGGCACAGTTCATATTCAATCATGTTATTGCTCGGTTTGGTGTCCCTCAAGCCATCGTTACCGATCATGGCTCTCATTTTTGGGATTATATGATGGCAGAGCTGATGTCTAAGTTGGGTCTACGTCACGACAGCTCAACACCTTATTATCCTTAAGCTAATGGCCAAGTTGAAGCTGTAAAAAAGGTCCTTGTTACAATGCTTCAATGAACAATCGAGATCCACAAATCAAAATGGCATCTCATGTTGTTTTCAGCTCTATGGGCTTACCAAACGTTGATCAAGAATGCAATACGATTTACCCCATTCCAGTTAGTATACGGTCTAGAAGCTACGCTTCCGATTGAATGTGAAATCCCTTCACTTAAATTAGCTATGAAATTACTGCCCGATACTTCGCCTAAAGAAGAACGTCTCCTCTACTTAAAGAGATTGGACGAAACTCGTCACTTAGCTACCTTGGTCATCGAAGCACAGAAGAAGCGAGTCAAAGCCCATTTTGACCAAACAGTTTCTCCTCGTTCTTTTATCGAGGGCGATCTTGTTCTCCTATACGACCAAGCTCATGACAAGCTAGGGGCAGGAAAATTCCAACCCATGTGGCATGGGCCCTACATCGTTAAACGTGTGTTACATAATGGGGCTTATGATCATATTGATTATGAAGTTTTTCCTTTATCACAACTCGGAAATGGGTTGTACTTGAAAAAATATTATGCTTGAGTCATTCAATGTGATATGTGTACATAGGTGATTGTTTTCATTTTGTGTGCATGCTTTGGTTTGATGTGCGTTGTGAGATTTTTTTCTACTTATTGGGTATTTTTTGCTATGCAGATGTTTATTTCCCCTTATGTCAGTTTTGCGGATGGTGCTTCCTGCAGTACCAAGAACTTGTCTTCGGCAGCCTGGGTAATTTATAATCTTGTTGGTGAGTTGATTAAATTACAAGGTATTTGCTTGGGACCGGCTACAAACAATGTCGCTGAATATAGTGCAGTTTTGGAACTATTAACCGAGGCAGTCAACGTCAACATACACACATTGCTTCTAAAGTTGGATTCACAACTTGTTGTTCTTCAACTGAACGGTCATTATTCGGTTCGAAACTCGTGCATTTTGAGATTGTATTTGCGTATTATTTTACTTGAAATACATTTTGATTTCATTACTTATCAACATATACCAAGATGAATGAATACATTAACAGATGCAATAGCTAACATTGTGCTAGATAGACATTTGCGCAATTTATAAAAGAATCATCACATGTAAAAAGATCCATGTATGGAAAATAGATGTATATATATATATATCACATGTTTACAACTGTGTGCATCATAAAAACCCAAAAAATATATATATTTATTTCAGTTACATCATGAGACAACATGTCTCTCAAAAATGTGCAGAAATAAAATCCTAAGTGCCTAATCAACGTGGTGCTCATGATAGCACGTCACCACCCATACCAACCACCTCAGCAAGTGGTGGATACAAATCGACACCCCTATAATGTGCCTCTGATAGGCTCGAGGAACATCGTAAAAATGAGCATAGTCTGGAATCCCACGGGTGATCCCCTCCAGGTTCTGTACTATCTCCTCATCACTGCCCTCACCATGAGGATCGAAATCACGAGGATTTTGCCTCGCTATCAGTGACATACCTGCAGGTCGCTCAGGGAAAACATCTGCACACATATCATATTAACTATCATAACATGCATATATACCAAAAATCATAAACTCATGAAAATAAAAAATGACTCTCACCTGGCTCTTCGTCCCAATCCTCTCCCTTTGGGAGCGGGAGGTCTAGGTTGCCGGTGAAGTCTGTGCCAGTGTAGGGCCAATCCTCCATGACAATCAATTGTTGATGGAGCCAATAAAAAAACTTTGGGCTCCAGGACATCTGTTGGCCACCCCCTGGTCTAGGCATCAGTGCAGCCCATCGGGCCATCCGTGGCTCTGTGGGTGGTGGCATCGGGACAATAACCTCCTAATGTTGGAATATGGGTAATTGTTCCAAGAAGAACGATACCAGGATCGACCCATACCCAAACTGCTTTAGTTTGGTGGTCTTGCATTTGGTGAGTTGTCGCTTGATGTTCATGGTTACGGGCTTGGCCTAGTTGAAGATGGTTGGGTTCATGCACTCTGAAGCAAGAAGTAATTGCATCTTCGTGGCCTCATGTGGTGCCTGCGATCCCGTGCCCCGTGTGATAGTGTGTAGCACTACTCTTAGTGCTAGATCAGGGACAATCTGGATATCCACTTTACCGCTCCCTATTCCTTTCCGTGCCCCTAGGCACACCCTGTTCATTACCATTGTCATGTTTTCCCCGAAAGGCTAGTTACCAGTCAGAATAGGGACTACACCCCTACGCGACAGTACAGTGATGAAGTACACATCAGATACTTCGAGCTCAAGATCTTGGTCGCGAAATACAAAATTTTCTTGATCTTCATCCCAAATGCTTATGAGATACTAAAGTAATTATATATATATATATATATATATATATATCACATGTTTACAACTGTGTGCATCATAAAAACCCAAAAAATATATATATTTATTTCAGTTACATCGTGAGACAACATGTCTCTCAAAAATGTGCGGAAATAAAATCCTAAGTGCCTAATCAGCGTGGTGCTCATGATAGCACGTCACCACCCGTACCAACCGCCTCAGCAAGTGGTGGATACAAATCGACACCCCTATAATGTGCCTCTGATAGGCTCGAGGAACATCGTAAAAATAAGCATAGTCTGGAATCCCACGGGTGATCCCCTCCAGGTTCTGTACTATCTCCTCATCACTGCCCTCACCATGAGGATCGAAATCACGAGGATTTTTCCTCACTATCAGTGACATACCTGCAGGTCGCTCAGGGAAAACATCTGCACACATATCAGATTAACTATCAGAACATGCATATATACCAAAAATCATAAACTCATGAAAATAAAAAATGAGTCTCACCTGGCTCTTCGTCCCAATCCTCTCCCTCTGGGAGCGGGAGGTCTAGGTCGCCGGTGAAGTCTGTGCCAGTGTAGGGCCAATCCTCCATGACAATCAATTGTCGATGGAGCCAATAAAAAAACTCTGGGCTCCAGGACATCTGTTGGCCACCCCCTGGTCTAGGCATCAGTGCAGCCCATCGGGCCATCCGTGGCTCTGTGGGTGGTGGCATCGGGACAATAACCTCCTAATGTTGGAATATGGGTAATTGTTCTAAGAAGAACGATACCAAGATCGACCCATACCCAAACTGCTTTAGTTTGGTCTTCTTGCATTTGGTGAGTTTTCGCTTGATGTTCATGGTTACAGGCTTGGCCTAGTTGAAGATGGTTGGGTTCATGCACTCTGAAGCAAGAAGTAATTGCATCCTCATCGCCTCATGTGGTGCCTGCGATCCTGTGGCCCGTGTGATAGTGTGTAGCACTACTCTTAGTGCTAGATCAGGGACAATCTGGATATCCACTTTACCGCTCCCTGTTCCTTTCCGTGCCCCTAGGCACACCCTATTCATTACCATTGTCATGTTTTCCCCGAAAGGCTGGTTACCAGTCAGAATAGGGACTACACCCCTACGCGACAGTACAGTGATGAAGTACACATCATATACTTCGAGCTCAAGCTCTTGGTTGCGAAGTACAAAATTTTCCTGATCTTCATCCCAAATGCTTATGAGATACTAAAGTAATTCGGGTTGAGCCCAAAGACACGGTGTCAAGAAGAAATTTTTGAGCCCATAATTTCTGAGGGCATTCATGCATTTTTCATTTTCCATTGCTTGTTCATCCTCTTTTCTGTGTTCTCTCTCTTTCCACATGATTACCATATTTTTTCGCTTTGTACCTGCATGAAGTGATCATAGGAACATTGTAAGCTCCCTTGGGTATTAAAATTTGTAGTCTATTGGTTGCATTTTCTTAAATTTAAAGCGGATTTTGGATTGTGCGGTTGGCGCGGCTATTTGGTTAATAGTCGCGCCACCTGGCGCGACCCCTGTGTAGAAAGGGGCCGATTTGTGTGGGTTCATGCTCGAAATCCGCGCCAACCGCGATGCCCTAAAATTTTTCCAATCCTCCCCTAAGGGATCCCAAATGAAAATTAAATGCAATAAAATATATCTTAAAAGATGACAAATGAAGTCGGCTCTTACCTGAAAAAGACGGAATCTGGATTGGTCCACTGGAGTGTTCGCAATCGTCGCCTGAATATCGCAAGGGAAACGAGTCACTGTTGCTCTGCAAAGAGGTAAAAGTGAAAAGTAAATATTTTTTACCATTTATGGTCTTTTATAGCTTTTTACACTCCTAAAATAGGTTTTAAAACATATTTTTCGATATATTTTCATATTATTTTCGAGGAATATGTTTTACAGGTGTCTTTTTGTGCAGTGACAGGTTTTTCACATTGTTATGATGAAGAGACGAGTTGTATTTTATACTTTTTTGGACTCGGTAAAAACACAAAAAATTTACTGCTAGAGTCACCTTTCAGCTCTTTTCTAACTCTCTAAAACTGAAAAGATCCCTGAGTTGCTTGTCGTTTTGAACTCGTTAATTTGGTTGCGTAACGATATCTACCCAGTATACGTCTACCCCTTTTTCGAGCTGGGATAGATTATTTACGAAAAAGGAATACCTTAGCCAATTGCGACTAAGAGGTTCTCTCAGACATAGTTTTCTACCTTATCGGATTTGTGAGACTACCTACAAAAAGGGACTGCTGAAAAGATGCTGAGTTCTCCCTTTTTCAGAATCATTAAAACTTGATGACATCAGACTCCGTCATCATGATGTTACTTGAGTTCCTCCTTTCTAGGGCTCGTAAAATGTATTAGGTTGGATTTGTCCAAAGGAAAAACTTACATCGCAAGCACATGCTATCCCCTTCAAGCTTGTTTTCAAAAATAATTGGGGTGCTCGCCAGAAATGGTGGGGGAAAATGGAACGAGATTGTAGTCATTTTGGCAGTATGTTGCTCTTGAACATGGCACTTGTCTGAATTCATGTTGGGTTGGGGACATCTCATATTGTTATTTGTTTCCCTCCATGGGTTTGGGTAATCTCTTTTGACCACTCATCTACTATTTTCCACGTCACCATGACCTTAGATCCCTTGATGTCAAATACTACCAAATCCAGTTTCGTGTCGCTGTTATGTTCAAAAGAAGTTTGCCTCTGAAGTTTTCAACATCCCTCTGATTCTCTGTTGTTCTTGATTCAAAAACATCATATTCCTCTGTCTCGTGTCGATGATGTGGGAAAAATTATGGCCCACCTTTGATCAAGGTCACTTCCTGTCGACTCCAGCTCATTATCCAGGAAGATGGTCTAGAGACTCCCTTCAGGTACCTTGGAGCCTGCATGCCTCAATGGCAGGTTCTTCGCATTCGACGTAACATCCACATCATTGGCCTTCGATCGACTAACTCTGCAGGTGCTCGACGTCAGATCACTATTCAAATTCCGTAGATTATACCTTTTGTACCTTGAGGACCATTATCATTATTGGTGTTTTCTCTCGCGTCTGTTAACAACTTTCATCATTGGTTGGTAATCAGCCGATTTTCTTGCATGTTAGACTTCAACTCGTGTATTCGCATGCTCAAATTCATACTATGTTCAGGTCGAGATGGAGCACAAGACCTTGGGTTTTTTCTGATGAAATCTAGGTTGCGCGTTCTTTGTGGATTATTATGACTCATGATATGACTCTTTTGATTAGATGGCAGCAACCATACCTGAGTCTATTTGTTGATCCTTACTTCTAGATGGCTATGCCCATACCTTGGATCTCATTGTTTATGTACTCTATTATGGATGGTTGTGCCCATACCACATGTCATATATTAGATGTATCATTTGTGTTTGTACTTGCAGGTTTCCCGAAAATAGTGTTTGGGTCGAACGCGTTCTCATAAAGCATATCACCCCTCCCTTTCCCTCGGACCTCATTCTTTAGGGGGCATATGTTACATAGAAATTTGTCACTGACCCTACAATCCCTCGCATCGTATATTGGAGGATCTTTTCTGTGACTTGTGAGCAGTGCCATCCTCTGCAAGCACCTTCCCTACATCTTTCTATACAAGAACATCATTTCTCCTACATAAGACTTTCTCAAAAAGCCCATAAAAACCCATGTTTTGGCATTGGCATGGGTAGCCAGTTCACCCCTCATGCCAATGTGGAGAAAGTACACTAGAGGCCATGCCAACTGGTGCTCTATCTCTTTGTTTTCATCGCGCCAGCCTTTTTGGGAACATTTTTTAACAAACTAGAGGCGAAAGTTTCCTTCAACCACCTCTAGGATGAGTCACAGGAAGTGGTTAACTGGGTGAGCCACAGATCTCTCTCTTTAGGTAGTGGTTTCCTCCTCTTAAGGGACACTCCTAGAAGATAGGTGTCCCTTGCATGATTATAGGGATCCTAACCTCTCCCTCTCCCCTTATATAAATGAGCTTTCCCCCATCATGAAAGCTGGCTGAAAAAAGAGGATTATGTAGCTGAAGTGTTGAACTTGAAGAACTAAGCCATAGTCGAATAACTAAGAAGGTAGATCAAGAAGGAATTCCATCGAGAGGTCCTTTATCCCATCCGAATTCCCGAACGAGCTTTGAAATTTTCTTCACCCGAGCCCCGCTGGAGGAGACTGCAGCGTCAGAGCATGGTTGTATCTCTTCTTTCTACCTATTAATATAAATGACTATTGTCTAGTTCTCGTCTTGTGTTTTGTCTATATCAAATGCAATATGATAGTCTTCTCTGACTAATTAGTAGATGTTGAATGGAATTAGTATATGGTATGTGGTTGTCATTTTCTGATCTCTGTGATGGTGTCCAAGCGTGATAGGTGGAAGGATGGTGACTTGTCTTCAATTAGGAACAAGCGACTCTCATCATCACTACAGGCATCAACGATAAATTTGGACAATAGGTAGGCCATCTTATCGCATCCTTTTCATTCAAGTATCTAGGAACCTACACTCTATCATGATTCCTTGTTTCTAGATCCACCCTAGGGCTAGTGGGATCACCTCTGTCCGTTGTGGGGATTTAACTGAGTAACACTTTCAGGTTGACGAATGCTCCTACAAGATTCATGAGGTTGATGGATGACATATTGTAGCCATTCACCAACACATTTGTAGTAGCGTACTTGGATTACATTTTGATCTTCATCCAGACTTGGGAAGAGCACCTCCACCACATTCGACAGGTCCTCCAAACACTGTGGCAACACAAGTTGTGTGCCAATTTGGAGAAGTGCATTTTTGGCATGACCCAGGTTCAATATCTAGGATACATTATTGATGAATAGGGGGTACATGTGGATATAACCAATATCCAAGTCATTCAAGATTGGCCAGCCCCAACCACCCTAACAGAGCTTCATATATTTCTAGGTCCTGCTAATTTCTACCACAGGTTCCTATTTGGATTCTCTCATATCACTTTCCCTTGAGTCAATTCACCAATGGTGGAGTGAAAGAAAACTTATTTTGGTCGAAATCTCAACAGAAGGAATTCATAGAATTGAAACATTACCTCTCCTTTGCCCTAGTCCTCACATTACCAGACTTGAAACAACCATTTGAGATCAAGATAGATGCCTCTGAATATGCTATTGGGGCATTTCTTACTCAATAATTGCATCCAGTGGCATATCGTAGTGAGACATTGTCCGACATAGTCCGCAAGTATCCCACTTATGACAAAGAATTGTACTCCATTGTGCATGCTTGTCGACAATGGAAGCATTAAATTTTGGGGAAGGAAACATTCATCCACATAGACCACCAACCTTGTAGTTCATACAAACACAAGGCAAGTTGCAAAATGATCACCATCATAAGTGGTCCACATATCTGCAACAATTTCATTTGAACATTAAGTACAAGAAGGGAAACACCAATAATGTTGTAGAATTTCTGAGTCGACCATTGATCGTGGTGCTAACCACTATTCTCAACCCTTGTGGGCACAAGACTTCTGATTGGCCACTTCTCTAGAAGAGCGATCCATAATTCAGCCACACATACAAGACACCCTTGGAGGGTGCACAAGTTCGAAATTTTCACCTCCAAGATGCACTGATATGTCACCTGGGACACCTTTGTGTTCCTTCAAGTGAGCATGCCAATATGGTTTTGGAAGCACACTACAGTCAAGTCGCGAGGCATTTTTGGGTCAAGAAAACAATGGTAGTATTGCAGAAGTATTTCTATTGGCCGAACCTCGACAAGATAACGGGAAATACATCAAATATTTCATTTCTTGCACCATTGCCACGTCGACCATCAAGAAGCAAGGCCTCTATACTCCACTACCTACCCCTAGTCGACCTTTGGAATCCATCTCCATGGATTACATTTTGGGCCTTCCTTCTACTAAGAATTAAAACCACTATGTTTTCTTGATCGTCGATAGATTCTCGAAGATGGGCATTATGGTGGCCTGCAAGAAGAATATCACATCAAAAGCCATTGCTAAAATCTTCATTGAACAAGTGTGGGTGTGCTTTGAGATCCCATAGTCTATCATCTCAAATCGGGACAACAAGTTCCTTAGCACATTTTGGTCCAAACCCTGGTCAATGATAGACACCAAGCTGACCAAGTCCACAACTTTCCATCCCCAAACTGATGGACAAAAAAATGTCATCAACGAGATGATTGTACAAATTCTGTGCATGTACAATTCAAAGCATCCACGCACATGGGATGAGAGCCTCCCCTATGTACAATGTTAAGATTCAACAAGATGATGATCCTAGTGAAAATTAAGCACTTACAGTAGGTGGGGCCCGCAGGCTATTTTTGGGTGTATGTCTATTTTTAGAATGGTGAGAAAATTCTATTTACAGAGGGAGTCTATTTATATATGGTTGAGCACATTATATTTATGGATGGGTGTCTATTTTTGGAATGCATGTGTGAAGTCTGTTCATTGATTGCATGTCTAAAAATATAATGCATGTTGATTATTATTATCTCTTAATAATAATTAGACAATAAATAATAATCTATTCTCTTGAAGCACTTGATTTCAGTTAACTGATGTGGCAAACCAGTTGACTGAAGGAATTTCAAGTTATAAGGTTGGTTAATGGCACATGCAAGTGTACTTAACTATAACTGAGTGATTTGAATTTGTAACATAGTTGGATGTGTAGTTATGTGAGTTGTAAATCAGTTTAACTCAGTTAAGTGAGTTAACCCAGTTGTGCTAGTTGTAACTAAATATACACTAGTGAGAGATTAGTGAATTAATTCACAAGCAGTGGTATCACATGCAACTGAATAAATACTACTATTAACTACATGCATGTCAGATCCAGTGGAGACCCAGTTGAGAGATAGGTGAAAGGGACAGTTTGACTATCTGTTGTGACATTAGTGGGTGCACACATGCAACCACACACACATTGGAGATGCCAATGATTATTGAGTAATCAAGGAAAGGCAAGATCAAATTAATTTAGGGATTGTGATCAGTAGGGATTTTGTAGTGGAGGCAGGCTATCAAGAGGCAGCAAATTGGTGCATGAATATGCAAATTTCTGCATGAGAGTGCAAGATGATTGTATATTGTACTGAAAGCTCTTGGATTAGAGTTTTGTATGAGATTGTTTCATGATCCATGATATATACATAATATATGATAGTGGTGTTTTTAGCTTTATGATTTCTCGGTAAAAAAATATGTGCTATGTGTGATTGATCTTTGTTCATGTGTTTGCAATTGGCGATTAAATTTCTGCAAATATTTAAGTAGAAGGATTTTGTATTTAACAGTGGCATATAATTGTTAAATCAGGAGAATCCAGGAAATACATAATTGTATTAAGATTTCTACATACAACACAATTATAGCTAGGCTCTCCACAACTCAAATGGCCACAACCCCTTTCAGGCGGGCTTGGGATTCCATCCACTATGTCCCATTGACGTAGCCATGCCATTTGTGGCTACTCAGGCTGATTTGATTCATGTCCAGTCTGAAGCTGACAAAGAGCACAACTTCATCGAGTGCATTCAACACATCTGCCAATAGATTCATGACATATTGGACAAAGCCAATGCTAAGTGCAAGCAATGAAATGATCAACATCGGGTACCACACAACTTCCAGGTGGGCGACAAAGTGTGGATACATTTGCAGAAGGAGCGCCTCACTGAAACTAGGATTCAACATTCATGACGTTCTATGCCATTTTCTATGCATGACTTTCGGTGACCTTTGTCATCATGATTTGGTTTATAAAATTAAAATAATTATTTTAATAATATTATTTAATATTTATTATAAGATTTGTATTATTACGCAAAGGCGGGCTTGGGGTGAGTAGATATTGTTCGCCTTAGCCAATGAGTAGACATTGTTCACCCTAGTAAATAAAAAGTCCTCAACTTTGTCCTCCTTCAACCTATCCAAAATTAACACATGGCTATTTCTCATTGCTCTTGTTCCTGTTCATTTTCTTCTCTAGTTAGAAAGTCATTATTGCATTGAAATCATGTTTGAAAGTGCTAACATCCACAGATTTTCACAGCAGACAATGTTGCACATTTTTTTATTGTCCAATCGCTTTGTTTCTTGTTCCTTAGGTTTTTATAAGGCCTCTTCAGTTAACAAGGAATGCACGTTTGGATGAAGAGAATGAAGGAGCATATCTTGAATGCAAACCAGTTGTTATCTTAAGCAGTTGAACAAGAGCTAGTCATTGAAGGCACAACTTCCCTTCCAAAAGTCGAAGTCCATAGTTTCAAATGCAATTAACCACTTTACATCTTTAATGTAATCTCTAGGGAACATGTACTCACCTTTTTTCCTAATCAGTAATCCTTTGCATCGATGTCATGTTGTTAGTCATCTCTTCTTCCATTTGAAGAACTGAGAGCTCGGTTGGAGACAATGGATCTAGAATTTTCCATGCAAGGTCTAATGGGTCTTCTTCAGAAGCTTGGTTTGTTCATTACTTGTATTGGGGCAACAAAAGAGACTGCCCAGGGAAGCACTATGAAGCCTTTGATGGATTATATCACGAAGAATGTAGCCTGAGATGTGCCCTCGAAGAAGAAATGTTCCTCCATGGGACCTTCAACATGGCTTCCCACATGTGTATCAACTACATCCACAATGAAAAAGGGATTCTTCACCACTCAAATGCAAGAACCCAAGAAATATGGTCATCCAACTTCTATGCAATGGATAAATTGTATGACATGGATTTTATATCAAGGACACTGTTTGCCATTCTTCACAATTCAAAAGAATGGCATCAAGCAATTTCCCAGGCTAGCAAATTAGGAGATGGAGAAATGGTCCATGTGCAAGGCATTGACCATAAAAAACTAAGACAAATTCCTTTGTACAAAAAAGTGTTAATTCTCAATTGCACGACAAGTCCCATTTCATGGTTTGTCGAATGAAAGCATCGCAACAGCCATAGTGCAGTAATGCTACCCAACACATTTTTTCCATAAATGGCTTCATGGCGATTTTGTGATGTAGTTGAGCAGATGCAACTTTGTTACCAACTTGAAATAAGTTTTTTATAGTCTCATATATGAAAGGCTGTTACATATATCGATTAATTTTTGACGATGTTGTTGAATTTTTTCATGGTGTAGTAAGTTCTGAGGAAATAGTCGTAAAGATCATTTTATGGAAATTCTAATACAAAGAAATTAGCGTTGTGAGTTTTAGAATATTATAGCTGGGACATGGATAGGATGTGTTGTTGTCATGGAGGTGTGTCTATTAATGGGGAAAAAATATGAGAAATTTTACAGAAGAATAATATGTTACCATGAACGTGAGCTTTAGAAGTAACAAAGTACTTTTTCCATTTTCAGAAGTAACAAAAAAATGTTTTGGTATTGTGATAAAATATGAGTTGTTGATCTCAACAGGCAGGAGCAAGGTCCATTGGTAGTACTACCTACATTTTCATTTTCACCTTCAAACCATTAACCATCAACTATCACTTGGGGGCATGAGAAACATGTCCGTAAAGAAAAATCGAGATTGGACGAGCATAAAATGTGCTTATCCGAACTTTGCAAGATGTCGCATCTGAGAAACTTGGACAGTGATTGTAGGAAATAAGTAAGCATTCCCGAGCAATTTATGGGAACTTTTGTGGAAATGAGAACCCTCTGATTGAACATGAGAAAGTTTGATCCAGGTGGATATTAGTGTCCACCCACTTATTCAACTTAGGGCGCCACCATTTTTTCTTTAATTTTTTCAGTTTCCTTAATTATAGCACAATTTACTAATTTTAGTAGTTTTTTCCGGTCTTGAACTTCCGGAGCCATTTTGAGGCCCTAAACAACGTTTTTTTGGGACAACCAGGAACAACATGGGTCCATGGACCAAATTTTCTAACTCAAAATTTGTAGTCCTCAGATCGATATTTCTAACAAGGTATTGAACACATCAAACAGAGATCGTATGCCAAAGTTACGTCCCCGGGAAGTTGATGTACCAATTTAACTAAATAGGGCCCATAGTTTTGGTGCTTCATCTCCTAATGACAGGTTTTTTGATGTTTAGGGTCTTCCATTGTTTCTCAATAATAAATAGGACCTCGAGCCTAATTGTAACACATTTTATAGGTCTGTAGCCACCACATCTCTTCTCAGAGATAAGCTACTAGTGCCCTAGCTATTATATTTCCATTCTGTCTCTAAACAAATTTTTGTTCTTTGGTATTAATGAAATGAAGTGTTAGTTTCGTTGCGTCTTTGTATTTATGGTTATATGTGTATTCTGTTGCGTTCCAGATAAAATCCAGATCAGTGGTATTAGAGTGGCTTGCTCTTTCTCGATCTTTCTTTGCATGTCCCCAACGAGGTCGGGGTATAGGGAGTTAGAGATCGATCTGGTTGAACCTTTGCAATATCATCCTCGCAAACCCCGACGACCGCCCATGGGAGATGAAAAGAAATATGAGGGAGCAAGAGATCCTATCAAAATATTTCTCGAGGACACTCTCAAAAAACAAAGGAATGCGATGATAGATAACTTTGCCCAGATCCTTCAACGACTGCCCATCGATGACGCATCTACATCCAAGAGATAGTTTGGAGGCACGATTCCCTTTAAGGTACAAGTAAAATTTGACACTTCCATATTTGAGGGCGAAATAGATGCAGACGCATTTGATAGATGGTTGAATCTATTAGAAGGATATTTCTCAGTTCATGACTTTTCCAACCAGGAGAGGATTATTTTTTAACTCCTCAAGGATACCCCCCATATCAAGGACTGGTGGGAAACCTACCATGAGAAAAAGGATGAGACAAAAACCTCTCTGTTCTCAGCCATACCCAGTTGGAATACTTTCTAAGATGCCATCAAGGAATAATACTATCCCGTGGGGAGTTATGAGCACAAGTACATACAGTGGACTATGCTGCGAAAGCAAAGGGATCAAGATGTGCATGAGCTGACGAATATGTTCCATACCCTGAGCACAAAGTTGGGTATCAAAGATTCAAAGAAAGATTTGGTTTTTAAGTACTGGAGTTGTCTACATAGATACATTCAGGAGGAAATTGAGTTCCTCGACATCTCCTCACTTGGTACGACATACCAGTATGCTACCAAGATTGAGCAGAAATTCAAACAGAAGACACGAGACTTTGGATCGACGAATCAAAAGCAAGGGAAAGGTGACCCCAAACTGCAAAAAAAAGGACAAAGCCAAAGCATGGCGGCCCAAAACAACCTGCCAAAGCCGCAAGCAAAGAAAAACACTGCAAAGCAAAAGAAGGACACAGGAAATTGGTGTGAGTTCCATAAGAGCTCTACTCACAAAAAAAGTGAGTGTTGGGCGAAGCAGTTGTTGGTCGTCGAGATTGAGGGCTTCTGAATCAAATGCATGCTCCGACTCTAAATTAGAACCAGAAAATGGGAATGACAAAGGGAAGCAGATTAGTGATGAGGAAGCCAATGCCATTGTTGCCACTGCCAAGGTCCAGAAGGTGGAACCAGAAGATCTATAAGAGGGGAAGTGTCTCTTCCACTCCCATATGTGGTTAAAGGGTTCCCTACTATAGTTCATTTTAGACAACGAGAGCCAAAAGAACCTCATTTTAATATAGGTTGTGAAGCGGTTGGGCTTGCCGACCATAACACACCCACATCCATACACTGTCAGGTGGCTTCACCAAGGATGGGATCTCCGTGTCAGCCAGCAGTACCACCTTCCCTACAACATCAAGCCCTTCACAGATGAGGTTTTATGTGACATTGCTCCTCTTGATGTTTGTTATGTATTATTAGGCCAACCATACTTGTGGAAGTGACATGTTGTGTATGAATCTTGGCCTCGTGTTGTTATTGTTACTTTGGGAAATAAGTTGTACAGGATACCATATGTACCACTACCTGCCACTATCTCTTTGGTTACTGCAAAAAAAATGCAGTTAGGTCATTTCCAAAACTGGGAATTTTTTTTCCTGATGATCCACCCCTAGGGAAAGAAGAATATTGTGGCCATGACCTCCAGACAGGGCTCCTCTGCACGATAACAACAAATGGAAAAGGTTGTGGAGGAGTACAGGGACATATTCACCTCACCCACAAGGGTGCCTCTGTACTGTCAGGTGAAGCACCCCATTGATATGACCCCAAGTTTGCCACTTCCCAATGGATTGATCTATCGATGCTCTATTCTCGAGAATGATGAAATCAAGAGGCAGATTCAGGAGCTGCTACAAAAAGGTCACATCTGACCAAGTTGATCACCTTGTGGGAGCCTGATCGTGTTGGTACAGAAGAAGGATGGGACTTTTAGAATCTGTATTGACTATTGGGAATAGAAAAATATCACTATCCATAATAGGTACCGGATACCTCAGATTTATGACCTTCTAGAGTAAATCAAAGGGGCCAAATATTTCAGCAAGATCGACTTGAAGTTCGGGTATCACCAGGTACCAATCGAACCCCTCTGATGTGTGGAAGACTACCTTCAAATTCAAGGAGGGCCTTTTCGAATAGATGGACATGCCTTTCGGGTTGAAAAATTCTCCTACAACCTTCATGAGGTTGATGGATGACATATTGCAGCCATTCGCCAACTCGTTTGTAGTAGTGTACTTGGATGACATTCTATTCTTCATCCAGACTTAGGAAGAGCACCTCCACCACATCCGACGGGTCCTCCAAACACTGTGGCAACACAAGTTGTGTGCCAATTTGGAGAAATTCACTTTTGGCACGACCCAAGTTCAGTATCTGGGATACATTATTGATGATCGGGGGGTGCATATGTATCTAGCCAATATCCAAGTCATTCAGGATTGACCAGCCCCAACCACTGTAACATAGATTTTTATCTTTCTGGGTCTTGTTAATTTCTACCACAGGTTCATGTTGGGATTCTCTCATATCACTTGGCCCTTGAGTCAATTCACCAAGGGTGGAGCGAAAGAAAAATTATTTTGGTCAGAATATCAACAGAAGGCATCTGTAGAATTGAAACATTGCCTCTGCTCTGCCCTAGTTCTCACATTACCAAACTTGCAAAAACCATTTGAGATAGAGACATATGTCTCTGACTATGCTATTGGGGTAGTCATTACTGAACAGGTGCATCCAGTGGGATATCACAGTGAGACATAATACATTGTCTGACACAGTCCGCAAGTATCCCACTTATGACAAAGAAATGTACTCCATTGTGTAGGCTTGTCGACAATGGAAGAACTACATTTTAGGGAAGGAAAAAGTCATCCACATAGACCACCGACCCCTGTAGTTCGTACAGACATAACGGAAGTTGCAGAATGATCACCATCAGAAGTGGTCCACATTTCTACAACAATTTCATTTCAACATCAAGTAGAAGAAGGGAAACACCAATAATGTTTCAGGCTAGCTCAGTCGACCACTGATCGTGGTGCTAACCACCATTCTCAACTCTTGTGGGCACAAGGCTTTTGATTGGCCACTTCTCTACAAGAGCGATCCAGAATTTAGCCACATATACAAGACACTCTTGGAGGGTGCGCAAGTTCCAAATTTTCACCTCCAATTTGCACTGCTATGTCACCTGGGACACCTTTATGTTCCTTCAAGCAAGTGTGCAAAGATGATTTGGGAATCACACTATAGTCGAGTCTTGGGGAATGTTGAGGTCGAAAAAATAGTGGCATTATTGCAAAAGTATTTCTATTGGCCAAACCTTCGATAGGATATCAGGAGGTACATCATATCTTGTGTCGCTTGCGTCATTTCCAAACCGACCATCAAGAAGAAAGGCCTCTATAATCCGCTACCTACCCCTATTTTACCTTGGGAATCCATCTCTATGGATTAGATGTCGGGCCTTCCTTATACTAAGAATGGAAACGACTGTGTTTTTGTGGTCATCGACAGGTTCTCGAAGATGGACACTATGCTGTCCTGAAAGAAGAATATCATAGCAGAAGCCATTGCTAAACTCTTATTTGAACGAGTGTGGGTGTCCTTTGGGATCCCATAGTCTATCATCTCAAATCGGGACAGCAAGTTCCTCAACACATTTTGGTCCAGCCACTGGTCAATGTCGGACACCAAGCTCACCAAGTCCACAGCTTTCCATCCCCAAACTGATGGACAGACAAAATTCGTCAACATGATGATTGTACACATTCTATGCATGTACAGTTCAAAGCATCCACACAAATGGGATGAGAGCCTCCTTTATGTACAACACAGTTATAATCGGGCTCTCCACAAATCAACTAGCCACAACCCATTTCAAGTGGGCTTGGGATTCCAACCACTATGTCCCATTGACGTAGCCATGCCATTTGCGACTACTCAGGTTGATTCGGTTCATGTCTAGTCTGACGCTAACAAAATGAACAGCTTCGTCGAGTGCATTCAGCACATTTGAAAACAGGTTCATGACATATTGGACAAATCCAATGCTAAGTACAAGCAACAACGTGATCAACATCGGTTGCCACACAACTTCCAGTTGGGTGACAAAGTGTGGCTATATTTGTAGAAGGAGCACCTCACTGGACCTCACTGCAAGCTTTTCCCACTCTGATATGGACCATGCCATCACGAAAATTATCGGGATGAATGCCTTCAAGTTCATTATTCCACCATTCCTTGGTCTGCACCAAGTATTCAATGTGGACCACCTTCAGCCCTACTTCCCACCTCTACTGGACACCTCCAACATTGTAGAACAACTCACACCAACAAATTTAAACCTAGACTGTATGGAACATGCCATGAGAGATGGTATCATGGACATGCAAATAAAAAATACTCGCCAGTAGAAGATCCAACTGTATCGGGTTGTCAAAGCTGGCCAACTCCAGCACCAAGGAAAGCGGTTCACCAAGGACCAAGTTCAGAAAATGTTTCCTCATCTCATGGAGTAACTCAACTCAATGGAGACCATTGCTTCCTAAATGGGGAGGAATGATCCAGGTGGATATTTGTGGCCACCCTCCTTATTCGCTCAAGGGGTCCTGACCCAATTTTGGAGGTTAAGGTTTTCCAACAAACCCTTATATTACTAGCCCTTTCAGCAGTGACTTGCTTGTGCAAGCCAAAGTCTCACCCGAAGAAATATGGGAGGGTGATGGAACTAGGTTTCTACACCCTGAGAGAGAGTAGGTAAGTCAAACAGATCTGTGCTCACAACCTAACGAGTTCGCACCAAACATATTTATTCACAGGACTGTTAACAATATAATCACAATATACAGATCTTATTTTGTGCACAAATATAGTTAATAAATCCGCATCCACGTGCGTATCAACGGTGATCATCATATAGTACCATAATGCATCATCAATAGATTAAAGTTATACCACAACATAGATAGATTCGTAGCATAAGAAGGAAACACAACAGTATTTGTAACAGATCCGAACAGTCCGCATCAAGAGTAATACATCAGATCAGATAACATAGAAATACCTTAACCATATCTGCATATATTAGTATCAAAAACCCAATACAATCTGACACAGCCTAAGCACACAACCAACAGGGTCCGCACACAGTAGGACTAAGGATCTCTGCGCACACAGCCAACAGGAGTCCTTACCCAAACAACCCAACTACAGATCTAAAAATTTGCACTTAGCATCAGACCTTAATCTTTTCTCCCTTAAGACTCAAATATGTTCATCTATTTATATCGACTTAGCCTATGCTTCCAATGGTCTGCAAACCGTGGTTTGCAGACTCTTGGTCTACCCTTAACCCATTACAATGCATTCAGGGCTTTGACCCACCCCAAAACCCCTGCGCTAGACTAAATAACATCAAAAACAAACAAAAGTATACAAAATTCGTAGGTTTTAGGAGGACCCTGTTCCAACACGCCTATTCCACTTGAGGCCCCACCATTGTTACTTTCAGTTTTTCAATTTCCTTAATTATAGCACAATTTACTATTTTTAGCAGTTTTTTAGGTCCTAAACTTCCAGAGCCGTTTTGAGGCCCTAAACGATGTTTTTTTGGAAAATCAAGAGGAACATGGGTCCATGCATGAATGTTTCTCACTCAAAAGTTGTATTCCTCAGATAGATATTTCTAAAAATGTATTGAGCATTTCAAACAAATATCGTATTCCAAAGTTACGTCCCTAGGAAGTTTATGTGCCAATTTACCCAAACGGGGCCCATAGTTTTGGCGCTTCATATCCTAGGGTTAAGTTTTTGGATTTTTAGGGTTTTCCATTGTTTCTCAATAATAAATAGGTCCTCGAGCTTCATTGTAACATAGTTTAGAGGCCTATAGCCACCACATCTCTTCTCAAAGATAAGCTACCAACGCCCTAGCTAGTTTATTTCCATTCTGTCTGTAAACAAATTTCAGTTCTTTGGCATTAATGAAATGAAGTGTTAGTTTCATTGCATCTTTGTATTTATGGTTATATGTGTATTTTGTTTTTCTCCTGCATAAATCCGGATCAAAGTGGGATGCTATCGCAGAAGGCATGAGAGGCATGGTGAATTTGGAGATACTTTAGCTCTCTGCTCGAGATCTGCAACTACTTCCAACTTGGATTTCACACTTTAAAAATATTAGGTGGCTAGAATTATCACATTACCAGAATATTAAGTTGCTTTCCCTGCTGGAGAGGATGCCCCAATAGTGGTGCCTACAAATTGAAAATTTCTCCAATCTCACAGAATTGGTTCCAACTTCAAATCTTCAGATGCCTTTCCGACTATAGAGGTGTTGTGGTTACTGGGATCGGCTAAACTTGAAAAACTAATAGCGTTGGAGTGAGGGTCAATGTATAGACTTTACATGGTGAGAACTATTCGATGTGATACTATTAGGAGGTTTCCTAATGGAATCAACAAGCTGAGCAGTTTGAGGATTCTTGATTTAAGTTATTCTTGTAAATTTATAAGGAGTCATAGGGAATCACATGTATATATAGAAACATCTGAAAGTTGGAAGAGAATTTGTCGTTTCCCTCATCATGTTCATATCCACACGCACTCTTGTGCACAAACTGCATCTATAAATTTCATCCACTAGAAGTCACTAACCATTTCATCGAAACTATAGAGAACTAGATTCAATAATCCAAGTATTTTTATTTTCAATATCACCCTCAAAATATCAAAAAAGAGGACTGGATTTAGTGCGAATAAATGTGAAAGTTATGTGGGTTAACTCTTTGCATTGAAATATGCTAATATTTCTTACCATTGAAGCCCCATCTATTCGAAATTTCACAGTACACATAAGACAACTAATGCATTGGGGGCTAAGATTAATGTCTAATTGAAGCCATTTTACTTCAATGTTAAATTCAATATGTTTTTTTTAATTAAATTTTTTGAAAATAATTAAATTGTTTAGTTAAACTTAAACAATGTTAAGGGGTTTAACAACAACATAATTACTTTGAAGGAGTCTCTCTTTCTAGGATTATGCTATGAAAATATCGTTCACTCCAAAAAATCAAAAGCCCTCATTTTCTTCCTGCTTCTTCGAGTAAGAAATTTACTAATGGAAATAATTTTGTGCTTGTCGTCTTGCTTGACCAGAGATGGCAGACATGTTTTTTGTGGCCAACCTTTCTTCTTTGAATATGTTATACCATGATCCTCTTTGTATATGGTACTGTACCCGATAATATTCTCCATTGTCTCATTGGAATTTAATCCTCACCAAGAAGTAAACCGGATAGGAATCCTATACCAAATTGTCTCAGGTCTAATTGGGACTTCATATCAGGAAGATTGATTGTATGTTGGTGGAATCCAACACCGTCAAATTTATTTTGCTAGAAGGAGGGCCAAATGACAAGATGATCCCAAATTTTGTTTGAATATATTATCTAAAATGGCTTCATCGCATATGATAATCATTAGGTGTTTTTAGAAGCATTATATCTTGAAATCCTTACAGAATTCTTACATGAATTGTCACATCTAAAATTGAATGACAAGTGTTCAAAAATTGTTCTTGATTACGTGACTAAATTTTTTCACTTCTGCTTTAAGAGTGTATTTTATTTTGAAGAAATTATTGTTAGGTTTTTTACCCTTATATTGGATGGTTGTGCAAAGCAATGGTGTTATTGGTTACCTACTACCTGTATATTTTCTTTCAAAAAATTTCCTACTGAGCTTCATTGTGTTTTTAACAAATTTGACTATCAAGATGCTTTTAACAAAATCGATCAAATTAGGATGGAATCAAATGAATCTCTTGATAATTTTTTTGATCGATTCCTTCTTATTTGCAATGAGTTTCCATATGAAGCCTTGGATTGGGAATTCTTGGATAAAAAGTTTCGATTCTTGGCTAGGAAATATCTACAATAAAGTTCACCATGCATTCATGCTCAAGAAGAACTTCAATATCTTGATGACGAATATTATGCCCCTTTTGTTTACTTTTCTAGTCATTTGGATGTTCCTAGACCTTTTGATGTTCCATGTGTCAAGCCTTTACAGATAAAAAATCTAGGAAAACAAATTCGTGAATCTCATTCGACAACCATTTCTAATTCTGATGGATCTTTTGATGAAGGATTACTATTTATATCTTCCCTTTCTCTAGAATATGTTGCCATTTTTTCATCACGTAGTCGTGATAATAAGCTTGTCAATTCTAAAATCAATAATCAAGTCGAACCCTTGGCCAAACATTGTCTGGATTATACTATTTCTCTTGAATTGTAGGACGATGGTTACCCAAGTTTGATGGATGAAATTATTTTTTCACAAGATGATTTGGGTTTGAATAATTTTCAAATGGAGTCTTACCTAATAATTGAGGAATTTATTTCTTGTATATCTCTTCCCTCTCAAGAAGATGATGTGATGATTATCAAATAATTTTTTTGCAATCTTGAAAACCTCTCATATGAAAATCAAGTATTCCATGGATCTTGCGACTTTAGTAACTCCCGCTTAGCTTCTAATGAATGCATCGATGATAAATATTATTCAAACAAGAAGTTGACCATGTTTACCGAAATCAATCTTCAACCCTTTAAAATTTTAGAGTCTTGTCACAAGAACGGGGTACTTCAGCTTTTGTGATGGTTATGTCAAGTTCTCACCATCCAAACAACACTTTTGAATTTTCTCAATTAAAGGTTTTCTCGAGGAGATATATATATATATATATATATATATATATATATATATATATATAATAAATGGATAGTTTATATTAATTCAACTAGAATGCGCACCAAAACCCTTACAATTAGACACAATTATACTTCAAATGAAGGCTTGAATATATCCATGTAAACTCTATAACCACCTACCGTTTTACATACAAAATACCTTACAACATTTATTTTATATATCCACCAAAAAATACCACATAACTTAGAAAAATACATGTCATTCAGAAAATTTTATTCTACAAGGCTACTTGCTTCGAGTCCTTTATGGTCACCAGGTGCATGCTCCATCGCCGCCATGCCTAGCTGTTGCAACAAAGTGTCTTCCATTGAGTGAGCCTATGAACTTATGGGGGGCTTACCTTAGAGACACTTCCTCGAGTGGGGTTAGAGAGTCCAAACACATACTTAAATACATCCATATTCAAATTCTCCACCATGAACTCAATGCTATCAACCTTGAGGCACACATTTTCCAATTTCCTTGCTAGAGTTTCCATCGTGAGACGGGAGCACTCAGACTATTTCCTAAGGTTAGATAACTACCCAGTGAGAATGGGAAAATGTGACTACACCTATGTCGTAATATTCTCTCCAATCTTGGACACCATGGACATAATTTCCTCCACCATCGACATCAAATGATACTGGCCTACGTTAATGGTGTTAACTTGACTAGAATCATCCATGGCACTAGAACTGAATTGTAAACATAACATGCATAATTTTGAGTCCAAACCCGTGCTATATAATGCGATAAAATATCCTCCCACCCGCTTGCCTCCATCCCTTCACAATTAATTATCTTAACTAACCTTTTTTCCAACATTCCTCTATATCCTTGCTTAGAGCCATTCATCGCATTTCCCGTTACGATTGTATTTGATCCTATTGAGGCCCCAGACTCTACGTCTCACTCATATATCCACCTTAATTTAATGTTTATTGTAATTACCTTCCAACTATCGAATAAAATTTTGATTCACATGTCATCCCATTTAGATGTACCTTCCCTTTGTAGATTTTTGTGCGAGGTTCATTTCGTCTATCCCATTGACGGATTGAGATTTCAAGTTTTAATTATTGTGTTGACGATCATAGTAGTCCACCTGATTCACCTTTAATGAGCGCTAGATTGTATATTATCAACAACATAATTATCATGGGATAAGGATTAAGAATATTTCACTATAATCCTGGACAAGGGCCCCATCCCCAAGCCCTACTCCCTTATTGGTTGTAATATTCCTATTTAGGAAAATCAACAATATAGGCACCAAAATGCATTATTCAGAAAATTACACTATAACAATCAATAAAATCCCATGCATCCATTATTTTATGTATTATAGCAACCAAATATACAATGGGATTAGAAACAAATCATTCTAACTTAGTTAAACAAGCCTCCCAAGCCTAGAACAACCCAAAAACACTACAACCCCATGACTACTGCAGCATAGAAATTCTAAATCATGTGACAACTCAGTTTAATAAGGGTTTTTGCTACAAAAATAGAGAAACAAATGGATCTACTGATATATTACTCAAAAGAGCTGAAAAATGGAGATTTAGTCTCTTTTACACAATCCCAAGATAACCAGACAAGGGTTTCTTGAAAGGCATGAGATACAAAAAGTATAAACTACAGATCTCTGGCTGAATCATGCTGTATTACTGAAGGTCTGCATAAATATTGTTGAAAATAAAAAGAAATGGCTGTAACTTATCCTTACTAGCTTTCTGAGTGAAAGGAAAACCCTTCCACTAGGAAACTAGCTCATAAACAAGGGTTTTGACCCTTCCACTGTAACACCATGAAAAATAACACAGTTCCTCAAGGAGACTGCACTGTGGCTGTAGGTGATTTCTTGGCCCAATGCCTGATGGTGGAAATTAATATCAAAATAATCCTCTTAGATTTCCTTCCCAAGTCGTCCAAGAAAGAGTGTGGAATTCCCACATGAGAATACCCTTGTACTAAACAGTACAACAAACCTAGCTAAACAATTGAAGCATGAAATAATTCATAAGACCCAAACATAAACAATTTTCTCAATGCCTGTCATGGCTTCCATCCATTCCCTTATATTCTTGGTGAGCTTGCTTACCCTTGGCCCCACTCATTTATGAGGTTACTTCCATGCAAAGACTCCTCCAAAATTGCGTTCTCCCCACTAGCTCCACTCTCTTATTTGGTAACGTTGTTGATTTGGTCAACCTTGATCTAGTCCACATGCATTGCTCCCTTTCACACCCAAGGTGGCTTTATTTTGTCTATCTAAACTGATCCACATTCACACTGGAAGTGTTTTATTCCTACTAAAGAGATTTAAATGTCTCCTTACCCCTTTTATTATTCTAGACTGAAAATAGAGGTAACATATAATATTCCAACTAGCAATAAGATAATTGGAAATATTACAGTCCCCCCGTCCCAAAAGTTGCTTGTCATCAAGAAATAGTAAAGAAGGATGCTGTAAAATATTCTCTCCCCCCCAAGTGGCATGCTCATCAGGAAGATTCCTCCATTGAATCAGATATTCTTTGATTATCCTGCTCCTTCACTGCCTCTCTCGAGTATCCAAGATAACTTATGGCTGCAAAACTAGATGTCCCTCATCATCAATAGGTGGGAGATCCATAGTAGCAACCACATGTTGTCCAATGGCCTTTTTGAGGCATGAGACATGAAAAATGTTATGTATCTTGCTCCCAAGCAGAAGCTCTAGCTCATATGCTACATCTCCAACAAAACGGATCACCCTGTATGGTCCATAGAACTGAGGTTTGAGCTTCTCAGCTCCTTTCTCCTTGAGTGTATATTTTCTATATGGCTGAAGACGAAGATAGACCAAATCATCTAACTCAAATTTCCTCTCTATCCGACCACAGTCTGCATATATTTTCTGTTGGTTTTGTGTTGTAGCAATTTTGTCTTTGAGGGCCCAGAGTATATCCTGACTCTCTTAAATCCACTCCTTTGATCTAGGAGCTTTGCTTGCCCCAAACATCACATCAAAAAATGAAGTGCATCATACCCATAAAGGGCTTGAAATGGGGTCATGCCAATGGACATATGGAAAGTTGTGTTGTAGCAATACTCCCCCAAATGGAGCCAATCTAGCCATTCTCTATGCTAGCTCGAAACATAGTTCCGCAAGTAGCCTTCCAACCACTTTTTCACTATTTAGGTTTGTCCATCGGTTTATGGGTGATATCTAGTACTTGGTGTCAACTTAGTACCCACTAATCGAAAAATCTCTTTCCAAAAGCTTCCCATGAGGTGACTATCCCGATCACTGACTATGGTCTTTGGGAGACCATGGAGTCTAGACACATCCCTGAAGAAAATCTCAGCTACCTGTGAAGCAGCATATCATGCAGAAATAGAAAATAAATGTGAATAATTTGTTAGTCGATCAATAAATACAAAGATACAATCCTTACCCTAAACTGTAGGTAGACCGATGATGAAGTCCATGGAAATACTCTCCCATTTCCCATCCGGAATAGGGAGTGGCTGCAATAATATTGTAGGATGGTTGTGCTCTCCTTTGTTCTGTTGGAAAACTACACACTCCTTGATGTGTTGGAGTACATCCTCCTTGAGACCCTTCCATGGGAATCTCTCCTGAATAGCTGGATAAGTCTTGGTGAATCATTGATGCCCTGCAAGTGGGGAATCATGTGATGCTTGCAAAATATTCTCCTTGAGCTTAGAATCTCTAGCCAATAAGACTTGATCTCGGTAATAGATGACCTCATCCATCACTTCATACCTCTCATCAGTCACCAATCCATATAGGATATCACATGAAAAGTGGTCTTTGGAGTATTCTAATAACAACCGAGCCTTCCAATCTGCATCCATGCTCATCAAGGATAGCGCTGATGGCCTCCTGGATAGAGCATATTCCACTACATTACTCTTCCCTTTGACATATTCTATGTCAAATTCATATTCTTTGATCTTACTCACCCATTTCTGCTACCTCTCCTAAAGCTACTTCTGCTCAAGAAAGAATCAGAGACTATTATGATCAGTCTTCACTCGAAATATATTTCCCACCAAATATTGCCGGAACTTGGCTAAAGCATGCATAATAACCAGCATTTCTTTACCATATATGGGGTATAGTATCTCATGTAGCAGCAACTTCTGACTTTCAAAATCTATGGGGTGTTGTCCCCCCTTGCATCAATAATGATCCAATTCCTTCTCTTGAAGCATCAAATTCCAACAAAAAGGGTTGGGTAAAATCAGGGAGGACCAATACTGGGCAACTACTCATCACCTCCTTGATCTTATCAAAATCTCTCTACAATATGGTTTTCCAACGAAAAGCTCCCTTCTTGGTTAGATCTATAAGTGGTGCTGCTATTTGAGAGAACCCTTTTACAAACTTCCGATAATAGGTACATATGCCTACAAACCCCCGAAGTTCTCTGACATTCTTTGGTTCGAGCCATTCTCTAATAACACAGATCTTCTCTTCATGGAATCTTACCCCATCCACTCCAATGATGTGGCCCAAGTAAAGCATCTATGTGATCCCAAACTCACACTTAGAGAGCTTATCCTAGAATTTCTTCTCCTTAAGAATGTGCAATACTGCTTCAATATGTTGTAAATTCTCCTCCCATGTGCGGCTATAAATAAGAATGTCATCAACAAAGACCAATACAAACTTCCTTAAGTGACCATGAATATGAGCTTCATGCAATATTGGAATGTTGATGGAGCATTGGTTAGCCCAAAAGGCATTACCAAAAACTCAAAATGCCCATACTGACATTGGAATGTTGTCTTGGGGATGTCTTGATCCCTCACCTTGATTTTATGATACCCTGATCTTAAGTCAATCTTGGAAAAATACTTCGACCCTCTTAGCTCATTCATCAATTCATCAATATTGGGAATTGGGTACCTATTCTTCATGGTCTTCTTGTTCAAAGCTCTATAATCAATTCACATTCTCAATGTGCCATCTTTCTTCTTCACCAAGACCACTGAAGAGGAAAAAGGACTAGTGCTAGGCTGGATATGTCCTAAAGACAAAATCTCCTGAATCACCTTTTCAATCTCATCTCTATATGCTTTGGGATGCCTATAGGGTGTGGTGATCACTGCTTGGATCCCTTGTTTGAACTCAATAGTGTGCTCAAAACCTCGGTCAGGAGGTCTCCTAGGTGGAATATCTCCAAATACTGTAGAATATCGGTCCAAAATAGATTGTACATATGGATGTACTTGTAAATCCTTGCTTTCAGCTTCTAACAAACGTAGTTATACTGCCCATTCTATGTCTACTCTACACAAATTTGCTTCCATCCTGTGGGTTGAGACAATCTGGGGTGGATAGGTGTGCATGCCTTTGATTTTATGACGTTTACGACTCCCATTTTCTGTCCATTCCATCTCTAAGGTTTCTCAATTAGTGGTAACCTTCCCTAATGTGATTAACCACTGGACACCCAATATCACATTGGTGTCTAGAATATCAACCACAAAGAAGTGTTCTGTCAATGTGTAGGTTCCCATAGTGACGGTTAATTGTGGAACATATTTTGCACACTACATGGTTCTAGCTCCTGGAACCAAGACTGAGAATCCCTCAAAGTCTTCTATGTGAATTCCCCTCCTTTGCACCAACTGTGTATCAATAAATTTATGGGTAGCTCCACTGTCTACCAATACTGATACTCATTGTCCCATAATAGTGCCTCTAACTGTCATGGTTAGATACTTGGGAACTCCTCTCAAAGTTGCAAGAGTCCCTCCCAGTGGAGAAAATGTCTTTACTACATCTTCTATGGGTGGTGCACCTCCTGCTGCTATAGTGTTGGTCTCCTTCTCCTCATCATAAAATATCTCAATGCCATGTGCTTTCCCTGCAACACATTGGTGGTTTGGTACCCATGGCTCCGGACAAGTGAGACAAAGTTTTTTCTTCTTTAGATCTCTCCGATCATTATCAAGAGATGTATTCTCTTGATTCTCCCTTGGGAATTAGGGGGTCTTTTGCTGAAAGGGGGCTTTGGCCTTGGGTAAAGCATGCTGCAAATCCATAGCCTTCTCCATGGCTTCTTGGAGTGTAGTTGGTCTAGTGGATTTCACCAACCCATGCAATGGTTTAACCATCCCATCAATAAACATGCATATTCTCTAGTTCATAGTGAGGTCAGATATCATGACTGAAAGCTTTAGAAACTCAGAGATATCAGTTTGTAAATCTCCCAATTTCTTGAGCTTGGTTAGCCCGACAAAGTGTGCCTCCAGATCCCTTGAATCAAATCTCTCCACCAACCTCCTGGTGAAGTCTAAATATGAAGTGGTACTAGCATGCCCAAGTGTAGATAACCCATGGAACCACCACTCATGTGTCTCACCTTCTAGGTGCGGCCTTGCTATTTTGATAGCCTCCACGTCAGAAACTCTCTTGAGTTGGAAGTTAGTGTCCAACTTCTATACCCAAGCCTTGGATGTGAACTTGGGTGATCCATCATAAGAGGGAAAAAATAATCTTCGTAAACCGCGTTGTAGATCTGATTTATTCATATACCCTCCCTTTTTATGGTGATTGAAGTATCTCCTACCATCCTTGATTCGACAAAACTCTTAAAAGTTCAAATGTTCCTTGAATATTCGGGATTGGGATTCATATTCCACAAAATAATCACCAAGGGTTTCTTCCCTCAAGGGCCTTCCTTCCTCACCTTCCAAAGATAGTAATGTGGGCATGGTGGAGCGTTGTGAAGAATTTTGTGCTACTTTTTTCTCCCACCACAAATGTGAGGTGCCAGAGCTTTCTCCATGGTGAAACCCTCTAGGGGATTCCTTCTTTCCTTCAAATCTCATCTCTTTGATATCTTTCGCAATGTCCTACACAGTATGCAGAATAAGTTTTGGAATATCTCTCTCCTCCATGGATATAGATGTATTTCCCCCACAAGCTAAGCCAAGATCAAAGCTCCAATACCACTGTAATATTCCTATTTAGGAAAATCAGAAATATAGGCACCAAAAATGCATTATTTAGAAAATTACGCTATAATAGTCAAGAACAGCCCAAGGATCCATTAGTGTATGTATTATAGCAACCAAATATACAATGGGATTAGGAAAAAATCATTCTAACGTAGCTAAATAGGCCTCCCAAGCCCATAACAACCCAAAAACACTACAACCCCATGACTACTAAAACAGAAAAATTCAGAACCATGTGACAATGAAATTTAATGAGGGTTTCTACTACAAAAATAGAGAAACAAATGGATCTACTGATATATTACTCAAAAGAGCTGAAAAATGGAGATCTAGTCTCTTTTACACAATCCCAAGATAACCTGACAAGGGTTTCTTGAAAGGCATGAGATAAAAAAAAGTATAAAATACGGATCTGTTGTTGAATCACGTTGTCTTACTAAAGCTCTGCATAAATATGGCTGAAAAGAAAAACAAATGGCTGTAACTTCTCCTTACTAGCTTTTGGGTGAAAGGTTGATCCTTCCACTAGGAAACTAGCTCATAAGTAGGGGTTTTGACTCTTCCACTGCAACACCATGAAAAATAATGCAGTTCCTCAAGGAGACTACATTGTGGCTATAGGTGACTTCTTGGCCCAATTTCAGATGGTGGAAATGAAGCTCAAAATACTCCTCTCAGATTTCCTTCCCAAGTCCTCCAAGAAAGAGTGTGGAATTCCCGCATGAGAATACCCTTGTACTAAACAGTACAGCAAACCCAGCTAAATAGCTGAAGCATGAAATAAGTCATAATAATCAAACATAAAAAATATTTTGAATGCCTCTCATGGCTACCATCCCTTCCCTTATATTCTTGGCGAGCTTCCTCACCCTTGGCCCCACTCATTTATGAGGTTACTTCCATGCAAAGACTCCTCCTCCAAAACTATGTTGTTCCCACTAGCTCCACTCTCTTCTTTAGTAGCACTGTTGACTTGGTCAACCTTGATCTAGTCCACATGCATTTCTCCCTTTCACACCCAAGGTGGCTTTATTTTTTCTATCTAAACTGATCCACATTCACACTGGAAGTGTTTTATTCCTAATAAAGAGATTTAAGGGCCTCCTTACCCCATTTATTCTTCTAGACTGAAAATGGAGGTAGAATATAATATTACAAATAACAATAAGCTAATTGGGAATATTACATTGGCCTTATCATTGACAAGTGAATTGTTGTCTCTTTTAACATGATAGAAAGTGAAAACATCAATTTTCTTATGAACAACCACAACCTTTCACATAATGGAGGTCGTATATTCTCCATGAAACTTTTAGAATTATGGAATTTTTTAATCGTTATCAAGGAGTCCCAAAAAAGAATGATATGATGAATCCCTTTCTCCACATCGATCTTTAACCCTTTCCATAATTCCAAAGCTTTAGCTTGATTATTTGTTTTCCTGACTAGTCCCCATGCAAATTTCAACACTATTTCTCCTTCACAATTATAAATGACCCCTCCTACTCCAGCTCCCCCTTCTCACAAAGGTCTATTATCAACATTATTTTATGGTATTTTGATTCATCATTAAGGGATTTCTGATTTCTTCATGTTCAATTATGTACCTCTCAAAGTAATAGGTTTGATCATACTCCGAGAATTTAACCGATCTATCCTTCCCCATGCAAACTTTTGGTCAGGAATTCAAAAAAAAGAGTGGCCTTATTGATTCTCAAAACTTGCAATCAAAATTCTTCCTTCATAATCCATTAAAGAGCACAATTCACACACCAGCATGGGATATTTCCAATCCACATGTTATTCTCAACTAGATATCGATCTTTCTTATAATTTGGACCTATCCATGGTCAACTTACCTTTGCAAGGTTTTCCAAACTGTTGGTTTTATGACCCTGTTTTAGTTTGGTTACAAGAGTATTACCTGTATAGTTTCATGGATAATGGTAAGTCCCTTCTTGCATTCAATCAATTTTAGTATGGATATGAGCTTAAGAAGTGATTTTGTGGTCACTTTTGTTGCTTGGAGCTGGTAGTAATTTCACACTGCTATGCTTGCATTGTATGCCTTCGAGTGCCTTTACAAATGCTTTTGTTATTTATCTTGTTGGTTGTACTTGATGTTATATCATTTTTATACAATCATATCTTTTAACTTAGAGGTCAGGAGCACCTATTATTGCTACACTTTAGGTTTCATTTCACTTATCTCCAATATTTTAAGTTCTTAGTTTAGTTGAGGCTAGGTTTCATTTAGTTACCTTGCATTACATTGTTTATTTTTTATTTAATCATTGTGTGTTTTTTCTTATAATATTTTTCATGGAAAGTGGGTTATGAGATTCAAGATGATGTGGCTAATTCTTTGGGAAGGAAAATTGTAGTAACGTGCAACCCTTGGCTAACTTGTAACCCCTCTTATTTTTCCTAGTCATTAGATCTTTTAAGTTCAATGATATTTTGATGGACAATATGATCCTTTCAGTTGGAAAATTGTAAGTAGAACCTTGATACCCACGTCTTTTAGAATATTTATTTCTATATTTTGTGGTTTATTAAATGGTGTTCTCTTGCCTATCCATTTGAGTAGTGAAATGTAAGGGGAAAAACTATAGTGAGAAAAATGTCATCAGAGGTTTATATATCCTTATATGAAGGAACAACCTCCCTTGTTCTAAATAAATTGTGATCTCTCTTCTACCCCCTAAAAATAATAAGTTCATTGGCACTTTCTTAAGAAAAATAAATAAAGGATGAACTAAGAGAAAGGATTCATGCGCAGAGAGGTGAAGAAAGTGACTTTGCCAAGGTATTGTTCAGGATCGCTGATAGTGAAGCAACGTGTGTGTTCCTGAAGTGACTCCCTGGGGGTATTTTCCAGGCCTGATGGTAGCGGAACAACACTAGAGATAAAA